>JAMWET010001554.1:0-87500 GCA_024036415.1 Prochilodus magdalenae
CTAGTCAGAGATTTCAGAGCGTGTGGTGTAGAATGCATTATCTCTGGTTTTCAATCGGGCCTTTGAGGTAGAGATCTGCCTTCAGAATACAAAATGAAAACACTGCAGAAAGAAAGATGCAGAGAGAGAGAGACAATGAGAGAGGACTGAAGAGAGAGAGAGAGCAGAACAGATGGGGGAATTTTCTCACAGCCAGGAATAAGGCGCGCAACATCACCAATTCACAGCCTCTGCCTTTCAGTAGCGCAACATCAGCAAACAGCGGCGGTGGGCGTATTCTATTTAGACCTTCCATCAGCAATTAAAGACCCATCCCCCCCAGTGCTGGCGCGCTAATCTTGGAGGCGGGAGGTGCCGTGAAAAATCGCTTTTTTATCTGTTTATTTATTTTTTCTTTAAAATATCTGTGACCGTTTTGCCGAAAAGCGCGTCGGCCCTCACCTGCAGTGTTCAGTGAATCATTCGGCCAATAAAACAAACAAACAAACAACAAACATCACTATATCACGTCATCATCGCATCCACCGTTGTGGTCGTTTTTCTCTCTATTTAGTTCTGTTTTTTTTTTTTTTTTTTCGGGGCTATTTTTTTTGTCCTTTTTGATTTTTTGTTTTTTAAAAATTAGAAGAAGAGAAAAAAGGAACACGTTGCCCTCTAAAAAAATGTTTTATTACATATATTTATAGATTTATCGGTTATACAATATTATACTCTTCTTTTAGATTCTTCTATTTTTTTATAGTATGATATTTATATTTTATATTATTAACTTTTTTTAATTTCCTGCAAGTCGATGGATAAACCCACATTGATGGCCATGCAACATCGACACATAGCAGCATCATGAATACACTCCTCTTTCATCCTCGAGATGAAGTTTGCTTTCTTTTTCCCACCTCCCATCTTTTCTAAATCTTACCTCTCTTGCTTCTGAATGTCGCATTGCGGAGGGTGATGATGATGACTAAGCGTGTAGGCTGTGGCTATGATTGGATTGATGGGAGAAAACACTGTTTGGTTGATTGAGCTTGGGGGCATCACTGCACCGGCATAACAGACAGTACAGATCAATAGATCTTCCACCACATAAGAAGCATATCATCATAGAATATTATACAGTCTCTGAAGCCACTTCTAGATATAGGAAATACATCTAAATCTATGTTCCAGACAAAATTTTTACAGATATCATTTTTAGAAATTTTATGATCATATTTTTTTGCAATATATTTTTGAAGTGTATATATTAGCATGTTTTTTGTTTCAGTACATCGTTTTGCGTGTTATATAGTTTTTTTGATCCTTTTTTGACAATAAAATTTGGACTAATGTTTTAGGACTAACTATTGAGAATGATTTTTTTGGAATCGTTTTTTTGAATAACAGACTCTTCATAATTAGGCTGACTAAAAAAAAATTAAATAAGTGGCTAAATATAATTTTAAGATGCTTCTGTGATCATCTTGTAAAGGTAATATAGTTTCACAACCTAAACGCGCTGTGGAAACTAGAATGGTAGCTGCACCAGAGTGATTCTACGTCGGCAGCCAGGGGTCACTGTTGGGGGGCACGGGGATGCAAGGCAGCTGCTAGGAGGCGCCTGATGGTCTGGAGACACTGAAGCTAAATGGATATGAGTATACAGTATATATCCGTATTCCAGCCTGCCACCTGTTCTGCGGTGTGTGTTAGCCCAGCCTAGACCTAGCAAGTTGCTACATTAGCATAACAGAAAGTGCCCAGTAGCTCACGCAGATAATTACTACAGTGGACATAGCGGCCCACCAGAAACAATAAGCTTGTCTTTCGTCCACTGAAGGCCGCTTTGCTTCGCAACGACCCGTCCACCTAGGTATTATAACAAGCCCTCGATGCTGAACGTGGAGCTAACCTCCGCCTAAACACCTTCGCGTCTAGCATAACTTGTGCAACCTTGCTATGAAGAAGATGAGAGAGCTAACAGATGTTCAGAGAGATGAAGGGTTGCAGCTGGATGACACTCAAAAGACAGAGGTGTGAAACAGTAGAGAAGAATGGACAGATACGCCGTAAATGGTATAGAGTTTATGAATGTTATATACAGAGATTACAGAGATGGAGACATGAACTGAAGAGGACCAACATAAACAATGAGCGATTCCTCCACATGCTCAGAAAGTGAGTGAGTGAGAGAGAGAGAGAGAAAGAGAGGGAGAGAGAGAGAGAGAGAGAGAGAGAGAGAGAGAGAGGGCAGGTTTATTGGACATGGAATCACATAGTCTTGGACTACACCGGTGGGAATGGTGTTGAGATCCCCAGACTACGTCCCTTAAATTCTAGCCCCTCTTTTAAAACCAGTTCTAACTAAGACCTCGTCTACTGACTCATCATTACCTCCCAGGGGAAACCCCGGCACCACCTTAAGTCCGTTTGGATTCCTTTATTAGCTGGAGGATGTTCAATGAGCCCTCCGTTTGAGTGTTCCACAGTAGCGGAGTAGTTTCATCTTCAAAGGGCTAGATCAGTGTTTTACAGTAACACCGTCGATCTACCAGTGAATTTTACTGATTAGCGTTAGCTTTAAACCGAACATCACACGTCTGTAGAAGGTACGGTGTGAACTGACCTTCGCTTGTTGTTTTTAGTTAGCATTACCCGCTATATTATACCTACCAGCTACCACAGCTAACTAGGCTAACTTAGACTTAGCTAAAGCTAAAAGCTTTTAGAGACGTCGTAGGGACGAGGGGCATGTTAGCATTACGGTGGTACATTTTGGGGTTCCACGATTTGGTTTAATTTTAAACATGAGTCAAATATGACTTTCTGAAAATACAATAAATAAAATTATTAGCACAAGATGATGGCACCACATGCACGAACTTGGAGACCACCGGTCTAGCCTCAAGCTTGATCTGGATCTGCAAAACCAGCCCAAAAAGAGAGAGAGAAAGAGAGAGAAAGTGAGGGAGAAGAGTGGACTCAGTGTGTGACTGTAGTCCACTGACTTCCGGTTTCCGCCGTGACGGTCATACCGGTTTCCGGTTAGTAGCTGTCGACCATGGTATATTTCTGGTGCTGAGATTTACCACCTGCACAGGAACCCACTGTGAAGTGTAAATCACGGTCACATGGCCATCGCTGTATTCCTCTGTGCTCCAATTGGAGACGATGCAACTCCGTATAGAGCTTCCACCGCTTTCCAAGCGACCCCGAACTTGGTCGCACGTGGTGAACAAAATGAGGCGGGGTTGTTTTACATTGTCACTCAAAGATATGCCAAAGACCACAGGCACGATCCGGGGTTGGACCTAGCACACCACTGACTCAGTCCGACCCGGAGGTCGGAGTCTGCAGACGTCCTCCAGCAAACAGAGGAGAAGGTGGTGCCAGCCATTGTGGAGCAACGTGGACTGTAAACACTATGACAGTTTGGTATGGAGTTGTATCGCCTGGAATTGGAGTGCAGGGATGATCACGTGAACAAGTTGATAGCGCCCAGCTGCTAACCGCAAACCAGTATGACCACCACAGCGGAAACCGGACGTCTAGCAGACTACAGTCACGAACACAGAGTAGGAAGGAGATGGACATGGACAGTGAGCAGGGTTGCCAACTTTCCGCTCAATCCAAAAGCACCATCTTACCTTTACTCTGCCAGGTAACGTCCACAATGAACGGACCAACAGAAATGGTTCCACATGGCCCAAATGAGAACCTTGGGTAGATTCACTTCCGTTATACGGAAGGAACGTTGTTTTCCTTCTCCTGTAAACTTACAGATGGCGAGAATTCCGAACAGATCTGGATTTTTTGTGTGTAGACGGTTGGCAACCCTGATAACTCGACGAGAGTTCACAACGAGAGTTAGCCTTTAAGCTAACGAACGCTAATCACACACAACAATGGACAGGAGCAGTGGAGCGATGTGGACGGAGGACAATGATCTAAAACACATGGTAAGGCACTGGAAACAGCCTGCGTTTACATCAGCCCCAGAGGTTCTACAGTAAAAGCAACGGGAATCTGTACATGGAAAGACGTCTGTTAGGCTCTAGAACCGGAAAACCGAAAGACGAAAATTATGGATTTCTCACTAATACACTTGGGAACGGGAATATCAGCGTTTAGAAATACCCAAAAAGTACAAATCCATACAAATCCCACGTAAACACACGGAGCTCGGTACCACATACATACTCTGTTACGGCAGTGATCCCATCCCTCCCACAGGTCTTTGGGTTATGGAGGTGTCGTAGGTGTTGCCCCTGAGGCATTGTGGGTAATGAGTGATGCCGTGCACAAGCCGCACTCTCAAAACCGATGAGTTCATAAACGACGCTACTGTTTTGGGTTCAAACATCCGACTTCTCTCTAAAGGAAGTTACGAAATTTGTTACTATGAGCTAATGTTTGACTTCCATAGTCAATCGGAAGAATGGCTCATAAACAGAATACACATATTATATACACGAGTTTGTGAGCTTGCTGTTACTCATTTAGCCCAAAAGAACACGGTGCGTTTAGAAAATCGGATGTATAAGCTGTTTTAAGGCTGGCTTTACATGATAGCATTAGCCGTTAGCAAAATTAGCAGTTGGCATGTCACATTTACCAGTATTCAGCAAATTTTTAATCGACTTATATAAATTATATATATACACAAAGTCTGGCAGTATCACAAGAAAACATCCTCGAACATCTAAGAGATGTGACTAAGAGTAGAAGAATATCAATAACCGACAGCTAATAAAATACAGCACATGTTGTCTTAAGGTTAGCATGCTAGGTAGCTAGTTAGCGGGTTAAGCTAACTGGCTAATACATAAGCAAAAAAGAAAAGCACATGTAGAAAGTTAATTTCTGCTTCCGGTTTTATTTTATTGATTTATTTTATTGATTAAAATTAGTTCTAAATATATTGTTTGAATTATCGGTATCTGCGTTCTGATTGGCTGCCTGAGCACAAAACTTTTACTAATGTTTTACTTTGGTGTTTATGTTGTGGCTAAGAGAACTACAGGCTAGGTGACGCCAAGAAATGTAGTAGAAATGTTAATGTAGCCTGAAGGGGGCGCTCATGCGACATGCACTGCCAAAGAAATGCCTGGGCAAAATCAGCAAGCCCCCCTAAAACACAACAGAAAGGCATGGCGTGCGTTTATTTAGCTGCCCCGACGTAAAATAGAATTGAAATTTGGCGTAATTTTAAATTTCGTAATTTTAAATTTAAACGTGAATTGTTGTATTTAACCGTTTTTTTAAACCACTTACCACCATAATCTACCATTTTCGATATCTGGTTATAATCCATCTTCGTTTACCTGGAGTCTTGGGCATTGCCGTCCTCAACCCAGTCAATGTCCCCATGCCAATCAAATGACTTTACACCCGCCCCCTAAGAAGCATGCCATCACGTTTCTTTCTAAGCACAATAAAAGACAAACGAGAGAAACGTCCCATAAGCCATCTGCTCGGAGAGTGCGGCACAGACAGAATGAACGGGTCATGATGATGGAGCGTGATGAATCCCTGTGTGCTGTTGAATCCCTCTGGGACCGAATGGCATTGAAGTTTCTGGTTTTGTCTTCTTTTCTTTTTTGGCATTATAACTGCCAAAGCTGTGCCTCTGGATTACTCGCTCATACAAACAGGCAAAAAACTACAACTCCCAGAATTCCTCCCTCCCCGCCCCCCCACCCCCTTACATGTTAGCATGCACACACACATACACACGAGCGCGCACACACGACACACATACACGCTGCAGTGCTGATCTGTACAGAGGGAGGCCACGGCCGTGGCGGAGCTACATTACAGGAGACTAGATTTGGCAGCACTGGTAAAAATCAGACAGTAGAAGGAGAGCCCTTATTTGTGTTGAACACAAAACGACCAAACTAAGAAGAGAAGAGACCGAAATAAACGAACGGCAGAAAACACCGTGGGTGTGCGGAGGTGTGTGACCCAAAACCCATAACCTTTAACCCCTGACCCCTAGTAAGAACCTTTGATCCTCAAAAGGAATACGTCAGCTTAGCCATGCTATGCTAACGTCGCTAATGAATGGAAGCTAGAAGCCACCAACTGACGCAACTGTCGTGCTAATTACCCGGCTGACCACTTTCACCCGCCTTTAGCGACATTAGCATTATTAGCATTAACCACGCAACAGGGACCTGAAGCGGCAACGCGGTACTGAACCAGCCGAGGCAAGAGAAACGAAGAAGACTCCAAACGACAAAAGCACGTGCGGACTTCGATGCATCCGTCTCGCCGACGCTACAAGCATTACCCCCTCTACTTGTGGATGGGTGAAAGCCGCGCCTGACCCTCGCCCCGAGCCAGAACCGGGCGCCTGCATTTCAATGTTGGCGCAGGACCGAAAAGAGTACAGCGTTTAAACCCATGCAGAAGCTCGAAGCTCAGCATAAACCTTCTGGAAACCTGAGAAACAGAAAATCCCTCCGACACTCTCCAAACTAGCAGGGTGACCCGGATTAGCCGGGGCTAACACGGACGCCCTGGCGGGTGTGGGTTTCCTTATCCTCTGAAACTGTGATCTGTCCCACTACGTTACTGTGCCTCCCTGACGTTAAGGCGTTTTGTGATTGATTCCATCACAGAGAGAGATATATACAGAGAGAGAGAGAGGGGGATGCACAGAGAGGAATGGAGGGGTTAGTATGTGGCACAGAAGGCACTGTGGCTCTGTAGGTTCATCTTCCCGTTAGCATCATCACGAAGCATCATCTTCTGATGACGTGAGCTAGCGGCTCGCCGAAGGCTCGACCCAGCCCGCATTCTCCACCACTGGGGTTGCCCTGTTTTCATCCCACCACACGTTAGCAAAGAATACATGCACAGTAAAATACGAAATGCATAAACATATATAAATAAAAGACATAAACCGGTTTTACATATGGTTCCGGTGGACGTGTGTGTCCTTTCAACACACTTCGGATAAACGTTAGTAAATTACGTCTGGAAATAAAACAGTCCAGCGTTAAACTTGGGTGGCAAACAGCTAGCAAACGTTAGCCTAGCCAGCTAATCTTCAACAATTATTAATTACCGTGATCTCTTTTGATGTTTGACCTTATCTCTTTTTGACCTAAATGATATGAGCCAGTACTGTGAATATGGAGGCTACTTTCATAACCCCAAAAAGGAGGACACCATCAACCTAGGTGTCGGGGACAAGGTGTCATGGATGACGTTCGGGAATCAGACGGGAGCTTACTGACTGACTAGCATGTAGAGGGCTGACCTGTGGTGAGTCATGCGGTCACATGACCTTGTTAAACCAATGACATGCAAGACATGCATATCTTTTGACGTGGACATGAACCCATGGCACCCACAAAGGTTTTGGCGAGTGAACGTTTTAAATAGTTCATCCCCAAAAAAGGACTAACAGGCGTCCGTCCAGGTACTGAGGGCTGGATGTTGAAACACCGGACTGTCCAGCCTAAAACCGGTCATGTGGCCACCCTATCTGTGGATAAGGAGCGCTAAAATATCAATGTATGCTAGCTAGCATAACAGTATGGTAGGAAATATTAACGCTAGCTAGCATTAGCTAATTAGCTAAGTGGTTAAATATCACTTATTGACACTTGTATTCAAGTACACAAGTGCTAATCAATAAAACTATGAGATCGGAGATATGTATAATAGTATGTGCATGTGTTCTTTAGCTATACACATGGTGGGACAATGAATCAGTGCAATTGGTGGAACCCGGTACCTGCTTAGCATAGGCCTAGCGTAGGCCTAAAAGTGTCATGTAGGCCCAATGCTGGCCTCCTATATGTCCTTATTCCTGTTAACACAGCTGGGAGGAGGGGAGTGGTGGAGGGGGAAGTGTATGAATGCCGTCAGCCTGAGGGTGAGCTAACTGGGCCGAACCGGACCAATCGGACTCATCACGATGTAATATAAGACGGGACACTGATAAACGGAGAAGGTGAAGCCCTCTGCATAGGTGAGGATCTCTTTCACTGATTCGTATTTCCAAACCGACGGAGATGTTTACATTAGTGAGACTGTAAAACCAATAATAACCATATATCTACATACCACCTGCTACATGGCGAGCTAAGGGTGATGTGAACGAATGAAGGGAGAGAATCCGTACTGGCAGTGATGGTCATGGGGTTGTGGGTGGGATATGACGGCCGGAAAAGGGCAGACAGATATCTCAGCCTGCCTGAACGTTGTATCCTGAGCGGGGGTTGGGGACTGGGGTACATTGGGTTTGGGATGGGCAGGCAGGCAGGGTGGACCTTACAAAGGAATCCAGATCCCAATTCTCCTCTCAGAAACACTCCCTCTGGTAATGACCTAAAGAGCGTTAGCGGCTCGCCAGAAAGAGACGGCATAAACGGAAACAGCGCCCTGGGCCGAAAAGGAAACAGCGCCCTCTGTGGATCGCCAGGAATGAATGGTTCCCACTGTGGAGCCTGACTAACACTGCACAGCAGCACCACCGTGTGGACACAAGGCAAACAGCAACAGTACTCGTCTCCCAAATTGGTGATCCGCACCTACAGCGACGCTGGAAAAACTGGAAATCATTTTTTCCGGTGGGGGGCGTGGTTCCGGGGTGGGGGGTTGGCGAGGGTAAAAACGGACCCTTGAGTTTACAAAACTTATCCAAATCGCACTATTAAATTTCCTCCTCAAACCGCAGACAAAAGGAAAGGCGGATGAACCCTGAATGACACCTCGGCGGCGCCGGTTTGATTTCAGGTCGCGACAGTTTTGAAAAAACGTTTTTTTTTTTTCTTTTCTTTTTTTTTCTTCTTTTTTTCACACAAAAAACGGACCTCTCAAAACTCCCCCCCCACCCGGGGTAGAAAATATCTGAGGGTGGAAAAAAACCTGGCCACTACAGTCCTGGAGTGCACTTAATAACGAGTGAAGAGCTCAGTCCTCCTTCGAGCTCCCTTCAGAGAAGCACAGGACGCGTCCCGAATCACCGCTCCCTGCAGATTAGGGCCTGCTTCCGGTCGCTGAGGTCGTACAGATGTACCGTAAGCTGGAGCGGCACGCCTTTCCGTCGCAACCCAATGAGACACAGGAGAACTCCAAAGAACAAGACAACAAAGTCACATGACCACCTCTACCGGCACCACCGCCGTCATCATTAGCATCGTCGTCAAATTGCATCATCAACATCGTCATTATTGTATCAGACTATTATTATTATTATTATTAATGGTAATAAATTAAATTTTCGTAAACCAGAAATTCTCTCCTGTCGTTTCTCTCGTCACCGCCGATCCGGAAAAAAGAAAGTGCCCACCCGTTTATCTTTTATTTTTGTTTTTTTTGTCTTGTTTTCGTCTTTTAGTGCAATCCAAGGTGGCACGCCGCAAACCAAACACTTCCGGCTATATACCACCTCGGAAAATCCGGATCTATCGGCTATACATCCCAACGGCACTCGGGCAGCGTTTGAAAAAGCAACGGAGAGAGAAAACGGAGAGAACTTCTTGGAACGTAGCAAAATAAAAAGAGAGCTACCAACCCCTCCCCTCCCCGAGTTCCACAGTTAGTCGTTTATCAGGTTGACTTTTTTTTTTTTTTGTTTCGTCATGCAAGTTTCCTTCGGAATCGAGTCCAAAAAGGTTAAAGAAAGCAGAGCGAATGCAACAGAATAACCAAGCTCCAAATGTCCGAGAAGAAGAAGAAGAAGAAGAAGAAGAAGTAATTAAGTAATTGAAGACATACTAAAGAAGAAATAGTCTTTCATCCCTTCCCTCATATATCCATTTCTCTGCCCTTTGTTTTTTTTTTGTTGTTGTTGTCGTAGAATTAGTCTCTTTTGCTCAGGCCAGATGGTTTATGGGCGGGGCCTCTGGCTTGTCCTCTTCGGCGTCCCGCCCCGCCCCTCCCCCCACCTCTGGTTAACCCCCTCCCCAGGCGATGAGGTCAACTCAGCAAGTTAGAGTAAACGTAGATGATAAAACTCATCAGTATCAGCCCGCGAAGCCATTGGCTAGTTTTGCAGTGGGCGGAGCTAGCCCTCATTTGCGAGAGCGCCTGCTTGGGTCTTTCCACCTTCGTTCTTTCGTTGTGGCCATTCTTCGTCTTTGTGTCTTTTTCGAAAGGCATGAGGGAAAAAGAACGAGGTGTGGCTCTTGAACGGAACGGAACCTCCCGTTTTCCATCACGGTGTCGGCTCACGTTGGGAACGTTCTGGCTCTTGGAGTCCGGCAGAACGACCAACACAGCAGCACCCCACAACAGCCCATCCCTGCCGAGGCTTCTGGGTAACGGTGTCCAGAGAGCTAGGGAGAGGGTGGTCGAGATAGAGAGAGAGAGAACAGGAGAGACAGCAAGGCTTCTCACGTCTGCAGCGTGGGAGCGTTGCTCATAGCCTCTCCGAAACACCCCTCCCGCCTCTCTCTCTCCTCCCTAACCTGCACGTCAATGTCTCTGTAATGTAGGACGATTTGGCGCCTCTCTGTGGCCAATGCATGCTAGCGCTAGCACCAGTCGTCCTCGTCCGTCTCGCTGTAGGGTTCGTGGACGCCCTTCCTGGGGCCTCGCGGGTGCGCGGGCCGGTGGGCATGTCCACGCCGGTGCGGGGATGGAGGAGAGGGTGAGCGGTAGCCATTAGGGACGCGTCGTGGGTGTGAAAATCCGCCATGGCGAGCAGTCCTGGGTGACCGGGCGTGCGGGTGAGGGTTGCCCTGGGCCATGCTCTGCTCATAAGCAGGCGGTTCGTGGTGTCGCTCGTATTCGTAGTCCCGCTCGTAAAACGGTGGCTCGCCTTCCAGGCTGTCCACCGGGGGGCACCAGCGGGGGTTCCTGGGGGAGCGGGGCGAGGCCTGACGTGACTGCGGCCGAGACGGTGGCCGTGAAGGCGGGCGAGAAGGGGGGCGTTGGTGGTAGTGGCCCTCGTGACCCGGCGAGGGCGAGCGTAGATGGCCCTGACCGGGCGAGTGCGGGTACGGTGGTTTCCTGACGGCGGGCGAGTAGGTGACCTTAGGGCGCGGGGTAGAGGGTGTCTGGGGCAGCTGCCGGCGCCCGCGGCGGGGCGTGCTGGTGCCAGATGTCGACGGGACAGGGCTTCCGCTTACCGAACTACTGCCCTAAATGAAAATGGAAAGAAAAAACACAACAAAAAAATAAAAGAGCAAGCACAAAAGGAACGTGGCACGCAAACAATAGAAGCACATGCCGGCAAGAGGAACCAGAGGAGAGAGAGAGAGAGAGAGAGAGAGAGAGAGAGCGAGAGGGTGGGAGAGAGAAGAGGGAGAGAGAGAGAGAGATGGAGAAAGAGAGAGAGAGAGAGAGAGAGAGAGAGAGAGAGAGAGAGAGAGAGAGAGAGAGGGAGAGAGAGAGATGGAGAGAGAGAGGGAGATGGAGAGAGAGAGAGATAGAGAGAGAGAGAGAGATAGAGAGAGAGAGAAAGAGAGAGAGGGAGAGAAATGGAGAGAGAGAGAGAGAGAGAGAAAAAGAGAGAGATGGAGAAAAGGAGAGAGAGAGAGAGAGAGAGATAGGAGACTGGAGAGAAAAGGTCGAGAGAGAGAGAAGAGAGAGAGAGAGAAAGAGAGATAGAAAGAGAGAGGGAGAGAGATTGGAGAAGAGAAGAGAAAGAGAGAGAGAGAGAGATGAGAAGAGGGATAGAGAGATGGAGATAGGGAGAGAGAGAGAGAAGACGAGGAGATGACGAGAGAGAGAGAGATAGAAGAGAAAGAGAGAAAGAGATACATGAGAGAGAAAGAGTGGAGAGAGATGGAAGAGAGTGAGAGAGGATGGAGAGCGATAGAGAGAGTGAAGAGAGAGAGAGATAGAGAGATCAGAGAGAGAGAGAAATAGAAAATACACAGGATAGAATGAGAGAGAGAGAAAGAGCAGAGAGAATATGGAGAGGAGAGAGATGGAGTGAGGAGAGAGAGCGAGAGCAGAGAACGAAAGAGAGTGAGAGATAGAGAGGAGAAGGAGAGAGATGAGCGAGAGAGAGAACATAGAGAGAGAGAGAGAGAGCGAGAGATCGAGAAGGAGAGGAGAGAGCGAGAGAGAGATAGACGAGAAGAGAGATAGAGATGCTCGAGGGAGAGAGACGAGAGAGCGAGAGGAGAGAGATGAGAGAGATGGAGAGAGAGAAGAAGAGAGTAAGAGAAGAGAGAGAGAGAGATAGAAGCGAGAGAGAGAGAGAGGATAGAGAAAGAGAGAGAGCGCGCGAGATAGAATACAGAGCAGGGAGACCCGAGAGAGGAGAGAGAGAGAGAGAGCTTGAGCGAGAGGAGAGAGAGCGAGAGAGAGAGAGAGAGATAGAGAGAGAGAGCGAGAGAGAGAGAGAGAGACAGAGAGAGAGAGAGAGAGAGAGAGAGAGAGAGAGAGAGAGAGAGAGAGAGAGAGAGAGAGAGAGAGAGAGAGAGAGAGAGAGAGAGAGAGAGAGAGAGACAATGAAAACATAGAAAAGCGAGCGAGCGAGCAAAGCGGCAGACACAGAGAAGCCACAGGTCACACGGAAACAACATCAGCCACAAATAAAGAAAAAGTAAGAACAGAATAACACAGGGAAGAGAGACCGGGTTCAGTGAGGAGGAACATGGAGGGTGTTCACATCATGCACTGCAACAGAACTGACTAATTCTCACGGAGACACCGCGCTGGTTTGGGTCTAGAGCTTTTGATTCGGTTACTGAGGTCAAGGTTAGGGTTAGGGTTAGGCTTAGGGAACTCCTGTTACACATAGGGAGCCACATGTTCGCAGATCAAAACCTCAAACCTCCGTTTCGGTCCTCCATGTGGCAATGCCAGCCGGCCTTTACGTTATGGCAAAGTCTGGACCCGCAGAATCGGCCCGAACAAGCCCGGATTAAACCTCACGCCACGTTCAGGTTCGTCCCGAACAGTTAGCAGACCGGGAGATATCTAGAGGCTTTGTTCTGAGAACGGTGATACGTCAGAACTCCACGTCCTGACGAGGTATCAAAACAAGTATGTGTGTGTGCCCACCTGTCGGAGTCCTCTGCCGTCTCTGCCTTCGCTGGGTGAGCGGGACCAGTGGCGTTCCCCTCTGTTGTGAGGATGATGGTGGTACTCTCTCTCATGGCCGTAATGCTCTTTATCCACCGAGCTGTGATGGTGGTGGTGGTGATGGTGGTGCCGCCGGTCTTTGGCCCTGCCTCGTTCCCTCTCCCTCTCTTTGGGGGGAAGGTCACCTGACTGTGTCGTAGTGCTGAGATCTGTGCCCAGACCTGAGAGGTAGAAGATGGAGAAGAAAGAGGATCAGACGTGGCACGGAAATCTGAAGACTGCACACTAGAGCTACGTTCACACCGCAGGACTCAACGACGTGTCTTGCAGGGTACCGTCCCGGTACCTGAGCAATATCTGAGCATAAAGGCCCCATGACTGACCAATCCAAGTTGTCATGGATGATGACTAGGGGTGGGTGGCCAATGCCAGAACGTCTTGCACAGTTCCTCCGGTCTCTAAGTCGTCAAAGGGTCGGGATCTTGTTGGTAAGCCAAGACTATTTGGGCAACTTCACGGCAACTTCAAGGCACTGAGGTAACAACATGGGATCGGACAATTTTCCTATTTTCCCATAGAGTCCGCCACCGAGATGATGATTGGGATCCCCAAGAAACTTAAGAATCAGGCAAGCTAAGACCCCATTGATCAATTCAAGAACAGGGTAGTGGATCCTGCAAGTACAGAGGGCGGTACAATACGAATAGGTGATCCCAAAGTGGAATCGGCTGGAGATGAATGTTAATAAGGGGGACCTCACTGGCTTGTGAGGTGGGTGACCACAGGAAGGGTTGGACAGCTAACTTGTGGAACCCTCAAGAAAACAAGACCGGGTAAACAAGTGGCGTCCAACTGTCCTAGAGGATGTTTAAGCAGGCATCAAGAGGGAAGGGTCCAACAGGGGGCTGAAGATGAGCCAGTAAGAAGTCGGACAGCCAACAGGGGCGTCAAACTGTTTGTCCAAGCAGGACAACAATGTCTACCTGTCAAGAAAGAAGAACTAGGCGTGAGGCTAGCGGAGCTAAAAGACAAGTGAGCTTTATTGTACAAACCCAGGGCTTTACAGCACTGTAGAGACCGAGTCAGCAATGCAACGGGACAATACCTGGTCCCAGGAAGGCAGGCTGAACCAGAGGGGACAGCCAAGCGAGGTCTAAGGGACAGAAATAGGGTCCAATACCAGAGAGGCTAACGATACGAAACGAGAGTGGTTGGTTAACACCACTACCCATCAGAGAGCTACCATGTGGGAGACGGGGGTTCCAATCCCAGTCTAGGTTGCAAATGCTGAGCTACACCAATAAGAGTCCTTGGGCAAGACTCCTAACACTGCACCGGCCCACTTGTAATGCCTAACAACGACCCTGCAAGTCAGCTAAATGCCTAAATGAGAGCAGAGGTCGAAGGGCAATCAAGGACAAAGCCAGAGGTCAAAGACAAAGTATCTAGAACACTCAGAGATGCTAACAAGAGTTTGGCAAAACTTCGCAAAGTGTGACGTAGGGATTGCTGACAGCTGTGGCTAAAACTCAGGTGACCTAGAGCGTAGCTGATTGGACGGTTGAGTGCATGTGAGGTCATTGGGCTGTGCACTCTGGGAAGTGGAGTCCAGAGGGTCAGCGGAGTCAGGCAGACCCACTGACGTGACACTACCGATGTCTATTCAACCTGACCATCTGCAGGGCTATCAGCAGACAGAACCAAAAACCAGGAGTTAGCTCAGTGACTTCATTAGCGCTAGGGGGAAGCAGTTCTAGAGCTCAAGTTCCCAAGGTCTGCCAAAACGAGAGCCGTGCAAACAGACCTAGAACCCCTCAGGAGTATCTTCTCGAGCTGCGTTTTGGACGGGAGCGTTTTTACAAATACATGAACTTAATGAACATGTGACCTGTATCGGCATCTGTGTATCGGGTGAGGGATCTCTCGGAGGTCCGGTGACTGCGCTCTCTGTCTCTATCTCGTCTCCGCCTCCCATGTCGTTGTCCTTCCTCTGACACCACCCGCTCCAGTGAGTAGTCGTCCAGTCGCACCCCCCGACCCGATCGCCCGTGCACCAACGAGGACGTAGAACGCCGCATTGGACTCATGTCCGTGATGGTCTGCAGGCAGCATGTGAAGAAAAGGAGGAGGAGAAGAAGGAGGGAGAGAGAACAAGAAGAATGGAGAAAAGACAGGGAGGTTACGTTTCTTTGTCGTCGATGGGAGGAACGAAGCTGAAGCCTGGTTGGCTGTGTATGTGTGTGGGAGTGTGTGGGGGGGCGCAGGGGGGTTCTGGGTCATACCCATGCCAGTTTGTTCCCACCCATGTACCTACACATCTCATCTGTCATGCATTCCAGGACAGGAAAAGAGGGATAAGATAAAGAGACAGAGGACAAGATAGAACCGGATCAAGAGACAGAGAGAGGGACAGCAGAAAAAAGGCAGAAGACAGAAGAAGACAGATAAAGAGAGGGAGAGAAGTTACGTAGCATGCCTTGACATGCATATCAAAGCTCTCCATACCAGCACAGGTCAGCCAAGGCTCTCCTACGTTAGGCCTCCATCAACACACTGAGCGTACTGGAACTACACCAGCACAACACACACCACACCAACCATGAAACAGCCTGCTCCGGTTCCAATACAGCTCCACCAGAGAACATCACACTGCACCAGTGAGGGGTTCCTGGATAGAGTCAAGTGGGGACTACGTGACCCTAGAGTAGGCAGCCGGGATACAGTTAGGGACATTTGGGAGTTGGGCCGCTGGGTAGGGAGTTGGGACGCCAAGTTAGGACATGTATGGTAGGGAGTACAGAGCGGGGCGGGGGTATGGAATTGGGCGTAGCGTGTTAGGGAGTGAAGGTAGACCATAAGGCAGGGTGATGGACATACTACGCCAAAGAGTCAATGACTATGGTAAGGGGTCCGGGACACTACAGTACCACAACGAGAACGTTCAGATAAGGAGTAATGAACTCCGGAATACGGTGGGTAGGTAGGTAGGGAGGTGGGTACTGTAGGTAAGGAGGTGGGTACTGTAGGTGGGGAGGTGGGTACTGTAGGTGGGTAGGTGGGTACTGTGGGTGGGGAGGGGGGTACTGTAGGTAGGGAGGTGGGTACTGTAGGTAAGGAGGTGGGTACTGTAGGTAGGGAGGTGGGTACTGTAGGTAGGGAGGTGGGTACTGTGGATAGGGAGGTGGGTACTGTTGGTGGGGAGCGGGGTACTGTAGGTAGGGAGGTGGGTGCTGTAGGTAGGGAGGTGGGTACTGTTGGTGGGGAGCGGGGTACTGTAGGTAGGGAGGTGGGTGCTGTAGGTAGGGAGGTGGGTACTGTAGGTAGGGAGGTGGGTACTGTAGGTGGGTACTGTAGGTAGGGAGTTGGGTACTGTAGGTGGGTACTCTAGGTAAGGAGGTGGGTACTGTAGGTGGGGAGGTGGGTACTGTAGGTGGGGAGGTGGGTACTGTAGGTAGGGAGGTGGGTACTGTAGGTAGGGAGGTGGGTACTGTCGGTAGAGAGGTGGGTATTGTAAGTGGGGAGGTGGGTACTGTAGGTGGGGAGGTGGGTACTGTAGGTAGGGAGGTGGGTACTGTAGGTAGGGAGGTGGGTACTGTAGGTAGGGAGGTGGGTACTGTAGGTAGGGAGGTGGGTACTGTAGGTGGGGAGGTGGTTACTGTAGGTGGCGAGACGTGAACGCTAGGGCTGGGAGTAGGGGGTACCATGGTAGGGTATAGCAGAACTGAAACACCTTGCTTCAGGTATGATAAGGTAGGGAGGTGGGTACTGTAGGTGGGGAGGTGGGTACTGTAGGTAAAGAGGTGGGTACTGTAGGTAGGGAGGTGAGTACTGTAGGTAGGGAGGTGGGTACTGTTGGTGGGGAGATGGGTAGGTAGGTAGGGAGGTGGGTACTGTTGGTGGGGAGGTGGGTACTGTAGGTAGGGAGGTGGGTACTGTAGGTATGGAAGTGGGTACTGTAGGTGGGGAGGTGGGTACTGTAGGTAGGGAGGTGGGTACTGTAGGTAGGGAGGTGGGTACTGTCGGTAGAGAGGTGGGTATTGTAAGTGGGGAGGTGGGTACTGTAGGTAGGGAGGTGGGTACTGTAGGTAGGGAGGTGGGTACTGTAGGTGGGGAGGTGGGTACTGTAGGTAGGGAGGTGGGTACTGTAGGTGGGGAGGTGGGTTCTGTCGGTAGGGAGGTGGGTACTGTAGGTAAGGAGGTGGGTACTGTAGGAGGGTACTGTAGGTGGGGAGGTGGGTACTGTAGGTTGGGAGGTGGGTACTGTAGGTGGGAAGGTGGGTACTGTAGGTAGGGGGGTGGGTAGGTAGATAGGGAGGTGGGAGCTGTAGGTGGGGAGGTTGGTACTGTAGGTAGGGAAGTGGGTACTGTAGATGGCGAGAAGAGAACGCCAGGGCCGGGAGTAGGGGATACCATGGTAGGGTATAGCAGAACTGAAGAACCCTGCTTCAGGTATGATAAGGTAGAGAGGTGGGTACTGTAGATAGGGAGGTGGGTACTGTAGGTGGGGAGGTGGGTACTGTAGGTAGGGAGGTGGTACCATGGTAGGGCATAGCAGAACTGAAGAACCCTGCTTCAGGTATGATAAGGTAGGGAGGTGGGTACTGTAGGTGGGGAGGTGGGTACTGTAGGTAGGGAGGTGGGTACTGTAGGTAGGGAGGTGGGTAGGTAGGTAGGGAGGTGGGTACTGTCGGTAGAGAGGTGGGTACTGTAGGTGGGTAGGTGGGTACTGTAGGTAGGGAGATGGGTACTGTAGGTAGGGAGGTGGGTACTGTAGGTGGGGAGGTGGGTACTGTAGGTAGGGAGATGGGTACTGTAGGTAGGGAGGTGGGTACTGTACGTGGGTAGGTGGGTACTGTGGATAGGGAGGGGGGTACTGTAGGTAGGGAGGTGGGTACTGTCGGTGGGGAGGTGGGTACTGTAGGTAGGGAGGTGGGTACTGTAGGTAGGGAGGTGGGTACTGTAGGTAGGGAGGTGGGTACTGTAGGTAGGGAGGTGGGTACTGTAGGTGGGGAGGTGGGTACTGTAGGTGGGGAGGTGGGTACTGTAGGTAGGGAGGTGGGTACTGTGGGTGGGGAGGTGGGTACTGTAGGTAAGGAGGTGGGTACTGTAGGTAGGGATGTGGGTACTGTAGGTAGGGAGGTGGGCATTGTAGGTAGGGAGGTGGGTACTGTAGGTGGGGAGGTGGGTGCTGTAGGTAGGGAGGTGGGTACTGTGGGTGGGGAGGTGGGTACTGTAGGTAGGGAGGTGGGTACTGTAGGTAGGGAAGTGGGTACTGTAGGTGGGGAGGTGGGTACTGTAGGTGGGGAGGTGGGTACTGTAGGTAGGGAGGTGGGTACTGTAGGTGGGGAGGTGGGCGCTGTGGGTAGGGAGGTGGGTACTGTGGGTGGGGAGGTGGGTACTGTAGGTATGGAGGTGGGTACTGTAGGTGGGGAGGTGGGTACTGTAGGTAGGGAGGTGGGTACTGTAGGTGGGGAGGTGGGTACTGTAGGTAGGGAGGTGGGTACTGTAGGTAGGGAGGTGGGTACTGTAGGTAGGGAAGTTGGTACTGTAGGTGGCGAGAGGAGAACGCCAGGGGCGGGAGTAGGGGGTACCATGGTAGGGTATAGCAGAACTGAAGAACCCTGCTTCAGGTATGATAGGGTAGGGAGGTGGGTACTGTAGATAGGGAGGTGAGTGCTGTAGGTAGGGAGGTGGGTACTGTAGGTGGGGAGGTGGGTACTGTAGGTAGGGAGGTGGGTGCTGTAGGTAGGGAGGTGGGTACTGTAGGTGGGGAGGTGGGTACTGTAGGTAAGGAGGTGGGTACTGTAGGTAGGGAGGTGGGTACTGTAGGTAGGGAGGTGGGCATTGTAGGTAGGGAGTTGGGTACTGTAGGTGGGGAGGTGGGTGCTGTAGGTAGGGAGGTGGGTACTGTGGGTGGGGAGGTGGGTACTGTAGGTAGGGAGGTGGGTACTGAAGGTAGGGAGGTGGGTACTGTAGGTAGGGAGGTGGGTACTGTAGGTAAGGAGGTGGGTATTGTAGGTGGGTACTGTAGGTGGGGAGGTGGGTACTGTAGGTGGGGAGGTGGGTACTGTCGGTAGGGAGGTGGGTTCTGTAGATGGCGAGAAGAGAACGCCAGGGCCGGGAGTAGGGGGTACCATGGTAGGGTATAGCAGAACTGAAGAACCCTGCTTCAGGTATGATAAGGTAGGGAGGTGGGTACTGTCGGTAGGGAGGTGGGTACTGTCGGTAGGGAGGTGGTACCATGGTAGGGCATAGCAGAACTGAAGAACCCTGCTTCAGGTATGATAAGGTACGGCCTAGGCACCAATGACAGAGGCCGTGGGGGACACCTTTGTCAGAAGTAGGGGACGGGTGGGTATAGGAATGGTACAGTAGGGAACTGGGGGCCATAGGAACATCCTGAGCAGGTCCATGGGGGGATCGGATTATGCCTGGCACTAACAGCTACACCCCTAGCCATCTGCAAGCAGCATCGCCAAAGCAGACCGGGGACATATACTGTCAATCACACGGCCAGTGTAAACCCACTGCATGGAGGCGCCCTCGCTCTCATACACACAGAACCTGCTGCTTGATGCCATGCGGTATATTAGCATGCTACGCTTGGCCATCACTACTTCAGCTCATGCTACGACATAGCTGAGAACCACACACCACACACACACACAGGTCGCAAGGGAACCGGGACCGTAACAGGGTACTTATGCAGAAAGTAACCGAACGGGTAGGCTGACCCGGTCCAACCAATCAGAATGCAGGACAGAATGTAGGCTGACCCGGTCCAGCCAATCAGAATGCAGGACAGTTTTGTAGTCAAGGACAAGGACATAGACCCCTGGTGTACGTTTCAGCACCCCAGCTGGTCCTGTTGAACTGTCCAAAAGGTCAGGTGATCTTGTCTTAGCGCCAGGAAGTACACTCATCATCAAAAGACCAGCTGCAAAAACAGCTGCACCCCAAAGACGTCCAGCGAGCAGTGGTGTCCTCCATGAGTCGTCCCGTTAGTGCAGCACCATCGGCAGACGGCTGCACCACGCAGGACTACATGCACACAGACCGTTACCACGACTGTCCTTAACACCACGTCACCGTCACCAAAGACTGCAGTGGTGTCGTACCAGACTGTCATGGAGTGACTCAGAATGGCAGCGGGTCATCTTCAGTGACGAGTCCCGCTTTAGTCTTGGTGGAGACGCCCAACGAATCTGTGTGTGGAGGCACCGTGGTCAGCACCAAGATGAACGGTCTGTAGTCACACGTCCAGAAGGACTGGTGTCCCTCCACCTTCACCCCTACCGCACCATCTGCAGGAACTGTGTGAGGATGTTGAAGCTGCATGGGATGGATTATCACAGGACTCCTCTATCATCAGGAACCTCTACAGCTCCATACCGAGACGTCTGGCGTGTTGGGTTAGCGAACACGTCGGCCCGACGCCATACTGAGAGACAGACTTCTGTATGTGTAGCTTCCTTCCCAACACCACCGCAACCCCACACCTCCTTCTGGGTGCAGCTGGTCTTTTGACGCTGAGTGTATTTCAGGGATCGATCAGTATTGATTTGAGAGCCTACAGCTGAACAGCTCCTCTGAGGAATAAGGTAAATAGACGAGATGAGGAAAGGGCGTCATCCTGCAAAGTGTAGGACACCAGGTCACCCTACTGAGGGACAGACAGATAGACAGATAGATAGACAGATAGATAGATAGATAGATAGATAGATAGATAGATAGATAGATAGATAGATAGATAGATAGATAGACAGACAGACAGATGCGAGGACACGGAAAGGCACTCAGAGTTGCAATGGAAACAGGATCAACAAGACTTTAAGAGCAAGACACAGACTCCTGGAACAGACAAAGAGGGCAAGAGAAGGATGGAGGAGGACAGGAAGAGAGAAACCGAGAGAGAGGGAAAGAGACATGGCAGACAAGGTACATACACTGAGGTTATTTCCTCGCGGCCTGCTTCTCCGACGCTTGAGAACACGTAGAGCAAAGACACCAAGCACAGGGAACATAGCACAGAGAGAAGGAGAGAGAGAGAGAGAGAGAGGCAGAGGTAGAGAGAGAGAGAGAGAGAGAGAGAGAGAGAGAGAGAGAGGCAGAGGTAGAGAGAGAGAGAGAGAGAGAGAGAGAGAGAGAGAGAGAGAGAGAGAGAGAGAGAGAGAGAGAGAGAGAGAGAGAGAGAGAGAGAGAGGTAGGGAGAAAGAGAGAGAGCAGAGAGAGAGAGAGAGGTAGAGAGAGAGAGAGAGAGAGAGAGAGAGAGTGGGAGAGAGAGACAGAAAGAGAGAGAGAGAGAGGCAGAGGTAGAGAGAGAGAGAGGCAGAGGTAGAGAGAGAGAGGTAGAGAGAGAGAGGGAGAGAGAGAGAGAAAGAGAGAGAGAGAGATACAGAGAGCAGAAAGAGAGAGAGAGATACAGAGAAAGAGAGAGAGAGGCAGAGGTAGAGAGAGAGAGAAAGAGAGAGAGAGAGAGATACAGAGAGCAGAAAGAGAGAGAGAGAGAGAGAGAGAGAGAGAGAGAGAGAGGCAGAGGTAGAGAGAGAGAGAAAGAGAGAGAGAGGGAGAGAGAGCAGAAAGAGAGAGAGAGATACAGAGACAAGAAAGAGAGAGATAGAGAGAGAGAGAGAGAGAGAGAGAGAGAGAGAGAGGTAGAGAGAGAGAGAGAGAGAGAGAGAGAGATACAGAGAGAGAGAGCAGAAAGAGAGAGAGAGCAGAAAGAGAGAGAAAGAGGGAGAGAGGGAGAGAGAGCAGAAAGAGACACAGAGAGAGAGAGAGAGAGAGAGAGAGAGAGTGAGCGAGAGAGAGTGAGAGAGAGAGAGAGAGAGAGAGAGAGAGAGAGAGAGGTAGAGTGAGTTGAAAAAGAAAGATGGAGAGAGAGGGAGGGAGACAAAGAAAGCAAGATTATTAGAGGACAGGGATGGACGTGTGTTGTGGGCAGAAGAGAGTGGAATATGGAGGAGAGTGGAGGAAAGGAAAGGGTGAACCCTCTTTGCAATAGATATCAGAGAGAGAGAGCGAGAGAGCAGAAAGAGAGAGAAAGAGAGAGAGAGAGAGATACTATTGAGAGACTATTGGTGTATTCCATTCAGGAGGCAGCTGTCTAAGCAGGCCGAGTTTTAAGGCAGCATTTGCGAGGCACGCTCCCGAGGCAAGGCGTAGTGTATAAGCAGTCTAAGGTCGTTCTGAAGGTGGCGCTGCATGTATCACCCACAGGGAAGGTCATTCGGAACACCGTGGGAACCCCCATGACCGTGTAGAGCGACAATGTGCAGAGCACCACCGGAGCACCACACTGGGAGATCTTGTGTTGGGGGCCGGTTAGAGGGATCGACCGCCTAACATCCCCGGAGACTGTGCGGTTAGAAGTGACCTGCCAGCTTCCTGGCCGTTTCAGCCAGCGCTGAGTGGTGGTTGAGCACTCACCGGCGTCACCGTACTGTTTCCTGGCTGAGGGTTTCATCCCCTCAGTTCGGTAAACACACCAGACGAAGTGGTCTCCCGACCAACTCACGTACACATCTCGTCTGTTTGATCTGATCGTGGTGTTTGCAGATCTCTAGATCGCTGCTTCATATGGTTTGGAGTCCGGTAACTTCCGGCTCTTCCAGATGCCACTGCCAAAGACCATAGTGTGAGGAAGTAGCTGAATCTGCAGGTGTGTGGAAGCGTGGGGTCATACGGGTCTACCAGCGGTGGGAAAATCCCAGTCTACAGGGAATTCTCCTCGGAAGTGTACCAGGGAAGGCATCCACCAAATCTGGCCCACCTGACCAGTTCTTGGATGTAGCAGCATCTGAACACTGATGTGGCTACATCCAGAAACATGGCAGCAACCTCCAGAATGGAAAGCACTATGTGTGTGGTAGTGATGGAGGCGGAGAGCATTGGCAGACTTACCACAGCAGAGAGAACACTCTGTAGGACAGAGCAGTATTAGGCACACCAACGACAACCGAATCACCTTTACCACACACGTCCACACACACAGTACACTGTGGGGACACTGCATAGGCTTCCATTCATTTCCTGGAGACTCGCCTAAGGCTCAACCAGAACTACTGCCAGCCTAACTCTTAGCTCACCCTTACCCTTACCCTTACCCTGACCTGAAGGTTCAGCTAGTGGTCCCCATAAGACCGAGATGTCCCCACAACATGGGCATACAAACAGGCTGTTGGTCCCCACAATGTGGCCTAAACTTGACCCTCACACACACACACTCATGTATTCCACACACAGCAAAAGCAGTACTACCTTCTTTACAGGGGTTAACCAGGTAAGTGTGAGGTAGTCAACGTTGCTCTACCGTTATTACACAAGCTCACTGGACAAAAACTGAGGCACCAGTAATTGAAACGTACCTGGAGCACCAATAACAGCTGGGACTGGATGGGGCATGGACTGGACGAGGTTCTGGATGTAGCCACATCAAAGAACTGGTCAGGTGGTCCAGATTTGGTAGAGGCCTTCCCTGGCCCAATTCCGAGTAGAATTCCCTGTAGACTGGGATTGTATCCACTGCTGGTAGACCCGTATGACCGTATGCTTCCATACACCTACTACTTCAGCTACTTCCTTTACACTATGGTCTTTGGCCACGCCCACATGCAGCCCCTCCTTTTAGCCAATCATTAACATCTGCCTTGGAGCATTTTCCACACATGGGACGAGACATTCCCTGCACTGTAGCACCTCTTCCCAATCTATGGATCCCGTCACTGACACCCCACAGGGGTTTATAGCCCCATCGTCCTCATGCAGCGCCACCTGCAGGAGCCTGAAGGTACTACCACCTTCCACACTCATTTCTTGTCCAGTGAGCTTATACTCGTGTGTAACATGTCGGTTCTTGCATTGTTCTCTATCTATGAGGCCTCCCAGACTTATAGGAAGCCCCCCAACCCCCCATAGCTAGGGACCAACTGTGTCTAGGTTGTGAGTTGATTATGTGTTTGGTTACTATGGTGAAACATCCTCGGGTTTGAGGAAGGCACGATATAAACCAGCACCATCATCATCATCATGACTGTCACTAATATTATATTACACTGTTCTAGATATTAACACAGAATAGAAAGAACCCTATAGGTAATAAACAGGTTGGCCAAATCATTATCTAGCACTTTGAAGTTTGGTATACCTCACACTTACCTGGTTAATGCCAAAGTTCTCGTCTACCTTCCGTCCTATATGTGCACTCCAGCCATACGCATAATGTCTAGCAAGGCACGCTCCCAGTATATCACAGAATGATGGATGTCAGTGGAATCACCAATCGATCAATTAGTGTGAAGTCACCGAAGCCCACCAACGGCCTCTCGACTTACCAGCTCAGGTTGCAGAAGCGTAGCACTGCACAGGCTCCTGAGGAATAGAGTCTTGGCCTCTAGTGGCTGAAAAACGTAATACGAGTAAACAGATCTCGAAAGATCTAGCAGTTGGAGATACCAGGGGCCAAAGTTCGTCCAAATGCCCAAAAATAACTGTATCTAGTACAAAAATTCTGACGTAGCATTGTCATGAAAACCATTTTTTGTGCACCGGAGATAGACCATTAGGAACCTCTATAACTCCACGCCGAGACGTCTGGAATGTTGGGTTAGCAAACATGGTGGCCCAGCGCCATACTAAGAGACACTACCGGAGGCCTGGGGGGGTTGTGGGGTCGGGGTGCAAGGCTCCACTTCCTCTTCCTGATGGTAGATGGTCTAACTCAGCCCTGGTAGGGGTTCAGTATGGCAGGGCGGTGTTTACAGCTGCTCTGGGAATACACACTGTCTAGTGCAGCGTTAGCATAATGCTAGCTCAGGCTAAGATGATACATGATTCCTCATAACCTCAAACAGCTGGGCTATTTTTAGGCTTGAGGGGCCGGAATATGGAAGAAGCGTGGGGGTTCCGGAGTAGAGGCCTCCGGTGTTTTAGCTGGTAGTGCTGGGGAGGCTCTTCTTGAGGTTTGGTGCTATTTGCTGACCGTTACACCCGAGGCATCCAGTTGCTAAGGCTAATATAAGGCCACACCTACCGCTCAAAGCCTGTATATCTAAGGAGCTAATAAAGATACAAGCCTACAGTTTGTCCACACTGTGAGCTTTTCCAAAACGACAGCGCTCGACAGCGTTGCAGCGGGATCACGGTGTTCTTATCAAACTACAAACCATCCAACCTCTGTCCACAGACAAGACAAACCAAGGCCATGTCGAGTGTGAGCTAGTGGGATGGCGGCGAGAGGAATACTCATACACACACCTGCCACAGCATGACTAAAAGTTTTGTTTGCCCTTTGACCCTTAAAAAAAACGACATGCTAGCATTTGCCTAAATGTTAGCATGTTAGCATAGTAGTATACCAAATATTTACAGTTTGGTATTCGCCTCCAAGGCTGAAGCCAAGATGGTAACCAGCTGGTAGCTGAATAGTTGGATGGGAGAAAGAAGAACTAGACCAGCAAAGTCCAGCGTAGGTCCTGGACGATCTCCAGTCCAGCACAGTCCCTGCGGTTTCCCTGCTCCAAATGAAACATGATCAACTTGTCTATATACGCAGCTCTGGACTTTTCTTTTCTCCATTGTCTCCAAACTGTGCTGGACTCTGGATGTCCAGGATCTGTGTTGGGCCACTCTGAGCTAAGTAAAGGAATACAGAGAAAAGATGGAGGTGGGGGTGGCTGTACGTATGGGTGGGATGATAGGCGTAGGGAAGAAGAAAAGAGTTGATGGTAGGATGAAAGTGCTCACTTGGTTGTCTGCTGAGAGGCGGGGCATGGAAATGGTCCTCCCATGCCCTTCCATTGGGTGAAAAGTCTCAGTGTCCGAGTAACCGCCCCCAACAGGCCCCATCTCCCTCATTTCTACTGTCTGCAAAACAGAAGGACAGTGTGTGGGCCTGAGGGACTCTCCTGATGTAAACCCAGCCCGGTTCCAACCTGTGACCATGTAGCCTTGTGCACTGTGGTGTAATCTAAGCAGGGGCATGTTGACCTAGAGTGATTTCACCCCACCCTGTATAAGGGTGGAGGTACTGTGCGAGTGCCCATCAGGCTCAGGCCGGGTAGCAGATCTCTGATAGCTACACCCTTAGCTAGCTCCCTGCAGATGTGACTGACCACAGCTCCAGGCTGGTTTGTGGCTCCAGAGGACAAGTCCGACAGTGAGAGAGGCAGCAGCCAGGTCATGTGGAGGGGCAGAACACGTGGGCAATGGAGACCAAGGGTGAGCAACAGTGAGGCAAGAGAACCATCAACCACCAACAGGAGAGAGCAATCCCAGGAACAGACAGACAGAGAGCGAGAGAGAGATTGACAGAGGAAGAGAGGAGGGGATGGAGGGATGGAGATGCGAAAACACTAGTGATGCACTAAAACGTCTGTCGGTAGCTGCACCCAGAAGGAATCACCTGACAGGAGTCAAACTCGGTGGATGTGACATGGTAAGACATGCGACCGACCCATCAGCCACCATTCCAGACATCCAGCGGGCGGTGGTGTCCTCCATGAGTCCTCCTGTTAGTGCAGCACCATCGGCAGACGGCTGCACCACGCAGGACTACATGCACACAGACCGTTACCACGACGGTCCTTAACACCACGTCACCGTCACCAAAGACTGCAGTGGTGTCGTACCAGACTGTCATGGAGTGACTCAGAATGGCAGCGGGTCATCTTCAGTGACGAGTCCCGCTTTAGTCTTGGTGGAGACGCCCAACGAATCCGTGTGTGGAGGCACCGTGGTCAGCACCAAGATGAACGGTCTGTTGTCACGCGTCCAGAAGACCTGGTGTCCCTCCACCTCCACCTCCACCCCTACCGCACCATCTGCAGGAACTGTGTGAGGATGTTCAAGCTGCATGGGATGGATTATCACAGGACACCATTAGGAACCTCTACAGCTCCATACCGAGACGTCTGGCGTGTTGGGTTAGCGAACACGGTGGCCCGACGCCATACTCTCATTGATCCTGGTAATCTTTATCTTCCTTCCCAACACCACCGCACTCCCACACCTCCTTCTGGGTGCAGCTGTTCTTCTGATGTTTCATATTTAATAAAAAGTAAAAAATCAAAATAATTTTGTTTTAGTGCATCACCAGAAAAGACTGCAGGCAGAGAGACAGCAACGAATGAAGACTGTGGTTGGCTGAAGCACAAAGGGTCTAAAGCACAACCGGGCCAAACAGAGCCTGCACGAACAGAAATGAGACAGAGGTGGACAACTGTGGTGCGGAGTGCAGAGCAGAACAGCATTCCTAGTGGCCTGGGTGAGGAACTGCAGTGTGGATCACCAACCCCTTTCCCCAACTGCCTATGAGAGAAGCGTGCGGGCGTTACCTGTGGATAGGGTTACCTGTGGGTTGTGGCGGTTGTCATGGTGATCATCATAGGGCCTGTCTGAGTTCCAGTTCTCAGAGGCGGATTTATGGTACATCTCTTGAGCTCGTGGAGTGACCCACGACTGACTGTCCATTAAACCAGAGTCCACAGGCCTGAACCAAACACACACAGACCGGTTACACACATAGCGTTACACATTCTTCAGATGGTCTTCTGGGGTCCTAATGATTTGTAAGGTCTGGACAGATTGTGAGTGGTCCAAGGTGTGGAAGGATTGAGGGTAGGTAGGTGAACAGGTGAGGTAGAACCAAAAGTGACTGAAGGTTTGAAAGGACTGTGAGTGACGAATGTTTGGTGGTACTATGAGTGGTCCTAGGTGTGGAGGGACTCGGGGTAGGTGAACAGGTGAGGTAGAACCGAAGGTGACTGAAGGTTTGAAAGGACTGTGAGTGACGAATGTCTGGCGGTACTGTGAGTGGTCCAAGGTGTGGAGGGACTGGGGGTAGGTGAACAGGTGAGGTAGAACCGAAGGTGACTGAAGGTTTGAAAGGACTGTGAGTGACCGAATGTCTGGCGATACTATGAGTGGTCCAAGGTGTGGAGGGACTGGGGGTAGGTGAACAGGTGAGGTAGAACCGAAGGTGACTGAAGGTTTGAAAGGACTGTGAGTGAGGAATGTCTGGCGGTACTATGAGTGGTCCAAGGTGTGGAGGGACTGGGGGTAGGTGAACAGGTGAGGTAGAACCGAAGGTGACTGAAGGTTTGAAAGGACTGTGAGTGACGAATGTCTGGCGGTACTACGAGTGGTCCAAGGTGTGGAGGGACTGGGGGTAGGTGAACAGGTGAGGTAGAACCGAAGGTGACTGAAGGTTTGAAAGGACTGTGAGTGACCGAATGTCTGGCGGTACTGTGAGTGGTCCAAGGTGTGGAGGGACTGAGGGTAGGTGAACAGGTGAGGTAGAACCGAAAATGACTGAAGGTTTGAAAGGACTGTGAGTGATGAATGTCTGGTGGTACTACGAGTGGTCCAAGGTGTGGAGGGACTGGGGGTAGGTGAACAGGTGAGGTAGAACCGAAGGTGACTGAAGGTTTGAAAGGACTGTGAGTGACGAATGTCTGGCGGTACTGTGAGTGGTCCAAGGTGTGGAAGGACTGGGGGTAACTGAGGGTTGGATGAACCTCTGGTATGATTGAGGGTGGTACAGGGTCTGAAAGGACTTGACCCAACAACTGAGTAGTGCAAGCTACCTCTGTTGCATCCTTGGCTTTGGAGAACGACAGAGAGAGAGAGAGATGAGTGAGAGAGGTATACTGAATGAGAAAGGTGGTCACTCACAGGTTGTTGACGGTGTCCGGGGGTAGATCGGTCAGGCCGTTGATCCCCTGACCCCCATCCTGATTGGGGGACGGCTCCATGCGCTGAAACATTAATGGCGTTCGGTTCTGTGTGAGATACGACATGGCCGACAGCCGGGGTCACACACACACTTACGGGAACAAGGGGTCACATACACACACACAAGCCACCGTGCAATACACTGGTGGGGCTCCAGACAGCAGAAGTCAGCTGGAGGGCATTGTGGCAAGAGGAGGCCCTCGTGCCCTTGTCCAACCTGAGTGGAGCTGAGCCTCGTCCATCCAGTCCATCGCTAATGAGGGGTCATAAACACTTGTGCTGCCAAAACTGTCCGAGTCTCATAGAGTCAGTAACCCTTAGAAGTCCTCTCCAGTGGTCTATATGATGTATGAAACCTAGAACCTTTTGTGGCATCATGGTGGCCAAGTGGTCTTTGCTGGCATAGTGGACAGATTGTCTTTATCTGGCATGGTGGCCAAATCTTCTTAGTTCGCATTGTGGTCAAGTGGCCTTTCTCTGGCATGGGTGACTGAAGGTCAAGTGGCCTTTGTCTGGCATGGAGGCCAAATGGCCTTTGTCTGGCATGGAGGCCAAGTGGCCTTTGTCTGGCATGGAGGCCAAATGGTCTTTGTCTGGCATAGTGGACAGATTGTCTTAATCTGGCATGGTGGTAAAATCCTCTTTGTTGGCATGGTGGTCAAATGGCCTTTGTCTGGCACGGTGGTCAACCAGTCTTTGTCTGGCATGGAGGCCAAGTGGCCTTTGCTGGCATAGTGGACAGATTGTCTTAATCTGGCATGGTGGTAAAATCTTCTTTGTTGGCATGGTGGTCAAATGGCCTTTGTCTGGCATGGAGGCCAAATGGCCTTTGTCTGGCATGGAGGCCAAGTGGCCTTTGTCTGGCATGGAGGCCAAGTGGCCTTTGTCTGGCATGGAGGCCAAATGGCATTTGCCTGGCATGGTGGTCAACCAGCCTTTGTCTGGCATGGTGGTCAATCAGCCTTTGTCTGGCATGGAGGCCAAGTGGCCTTTGTGTGGCATGGTGGTCAACCAGCCTTTGTCTGGCATGGAGGTCAAGTGGCCTTTGTCTGGCATGGAGGCCAAGTGGCCTTTGTCTGGCATGGAGACCAAGTGGTCTTTGTCTGGCATGGTGGTCAACCAGCCATTGTCTGGCAGGGGGGACAAGTGGTCTTTGTCTGGCATGGAGGCCAAGTGGCCTTTGTGTGGCATGGTGGTCAACCAGCATTGTCTGGCCTGGAGGACAAGTGGCCTTTGTCTGGCATGGTGGTCAACCAGCCTTTGTCGGGAATGGAGGGCAAGTGGCCTTTGTCTGGCATGGAGACCAAGTGGCCTTTGTCTGGCATGGAGGCCAAGTGGCATTTGCCTGGCATGGTGGTCAACCAGCCATTGTCTGGCATGGTGGTCAACCAGCCTTTGTCTGGCATGGTGGTCAACCAGCCTTTGTCTGGCATGGAGGTCAAGTGGCCTTTGTCTGGCATGGTGGTCAACCCGTCTTTGTCATGGAGGCCAACTGATCTTTGTCTGGCATGGAGACCAAGTGGCCTTTGTCTGGCATGGAGGCCAAGTGGCATTTGCCTGGCATGGTGGTCAACCAGCCTTTGTCTGGCATGGAGCCTTTGTCTGGCATGGAGGCATGGAGACCAAGTGGCCTTTGTCTGGCATGGTGGTCAACCAGCCTTTGTCTGGCATGGAGGCCAAGTGGCCTTTGTGTGGCATGGTGGTCAACCAGCCTTTGTCTGGCATGGAGGCCAAGTGGCCTTTGTCTGGCATGGAGACCAAGTGGTCTTTGTGTGGCATGGTGGTCAACCAGCCTTTGTCTGGAATGGAGGGCAAGTGGCCTTTGTCTGGCATGGTGGTCAACCAGCCATTGTCTGGCAGGGGGAACAAGTGGTCTTTGTCTGGCATGGAGGCCAAGTGGCCTTTGTGTGGCATGGTGGTCAACCAGCATTGTCTGGCATGGAGGCCAAGTGGCCTTTGTGTGGCATGGTGGTCAACCAGCATTGTCTGGCCTGGAGAACAAATGGCCTTTGTCTGGCATGGTGGTCAACCAGCCTTTGTCTGGAATGAAGGGCAAGTGGCCTTTGTCTGGCATTGTGGCTAACGGGGACTTCTAAGTCTTGAAGGTTTTGTGCATCATCTGATTGATCAATTGGCCAATTCATGGTCTGATCAGGCTTCGGAGACTCGGACACTATGGCAGCTCGAGGTTACCCTGAGAACCCCATCTCAACATCCAGCAAACAGATAATGAAGACACAGTCGGGGAGAGAAAATCTCATGTTAGAAACACTCAGTAAAACAATCAATTGGTCAATTGATCCGCAAAGACAGAAGGACAGAAAAGGGGCGGGGACAGAGAGGTAGAGTTAGGAGGAAACATGAAAACACGTGGAGGAGCTGATAAAAACACAACAACAACAAAATATGGAAACACAACAACATCAACAACACAAACAGAGCCACAAATAAATCAAAACATACTAAACTAAAAGGAAGAAGGCGGGGAAAGAGAAAGTAGCTGGGACTGATCATCAGACAGGCAAACGTGCGGTGACAGATTCATTGTGTCCCAGTTCTACACGGGACAATATTCCAATACGGTGTACTTGAGTGCAACTATGCCAACACAGGCGAAACCGGCCTTTGTGTTTTCAGGGGACAGTCTTCCACCTTTACCACGTTTGTAAAGCGAAACACCCATATGCACGCTACTGGGCACTGAGCACACTTCCACGGAACAGTGGGCTAGTTATCCCAAGGAGCAATTAGGGGTGCCGGATAACGATGTTATGTACAAGTATGTATGTGTGCATAAGAAAAATATTTAAAATTCAAAATATTGTTGTTGGTTTTTACAAACAAAACACGTAGCCATTTGTTACACTCTTTGAAAGAGCCACTTTCCCGAAACCGAATTTACAACAGGGTCCTGGGAAAGGGTTACCATCAGGGGTATATAGCTGTAGGATATATAGCTAAAGGGTAAAGTCCTTTAGGCTGTTATTGGTTAGGAGAGTTACCATCTGGTAAAACAACATAGTCCCAAGACTACACGTCTCATGAAATGAGCTATGCAAAAAAACGTGTGTCCAGGCCCTTGTCTGGCATGGAGGCCAAGTGACCTTTGTTTGGCATGGTGGTCAACAAGCCATGGTGGCCAAAGGCTCTCTGCTGGTCTGGTTTTCAGACAAGAGCCCGGTTCTACCTTCGGTGCAAGACAGAAAGAATCAACCTCAGGAGTTGGGTGCCTTGCTTGAAGGGTTCCGTTGCATTCGGCCAGTTCAGGGGACCAAATCGTCAACCCTGTAGTCACAAGGCTGGGCCTTATGAACCTGAACCAGACACTTACAGTAAAGCTAGAACCCAACCTTCGGTTCCTCACTAAGAACCTGCTGTACATGTGGAGATGCTGGTTTAGGAAGAAACTGGAGTTCTGGGCTCTGATTTATTTCCAGGACTGTTGGAAATGTTCAGCATAGAACTGGGACACAGCCTAACAAGGGGAGGTTGGACAGTGCACAGCGATGTTGAGTGGCTTGTGTGGAGCTTTAGGAACAGGTACAGGAATCGGTGTGATACACGCACAGTCAAGATGGACACGAACACTGAGGAGTGAGAGTGTCCATGCTTCTTCAGGACGTAACGCTCCTCCTGTAAGAAGCTATGGACACTGGTGCTGGCAGGGAAAGAACGCTCACACGCACAAACGGCCATGTTGTATCATTCATCATAACAGTCGCATCGCTTCAACACCTGCAAAACCGTCATCTGTATTTCCCAACATGCTTCCAAATAGAAACGGGCTAGGTTCACTTCAGGACTGATTCCGAGACCCAGATCAAACCACTGAGATAGACGCTGTTAATACAGTTCACCAACGATCCATCCTCAGCCAAGGAAATCTAGGGTGCCCTTGACCTTTGACCCAGGCAAACATCTTGGCAAGCCTGCCTAGGGTGAACATAAGTCGGGATACAAATTTGCGACATTCCAGATGTTGCACCTCTGGTTCCCTGAAGGCTAGAGATGGGATCCCGAGCTAGTAGGAATTTTTGGAGTTTGGCTTCACCATAGATTTTTTTTAAGCAGTCTTGGAAGTTACTTGTTGCAAGGCATTCCCTTCTCCTGCCGTTTATTCACGAGGTCTTTGACTTTCATTGACTATCATTGACCACATACCCGTCCAATTGTTCAACAGCTAGTTCCTCTTAGCGTCTTAGCATTACCGTTTCAGTCAGTTCATCAATCCAGAATTTGGAATAACTGTTGGGTTTTTCCAAAGAGCCTCTGAGACTGAAGAGGGTTTGGGGGTTGTGGATTGCAAAGGAAGTGGTTACCAATCTTTGGCCCAAGGATGAGGTTTAATCTGTGTCTGGGATTCAAGCCCTGAGAGTTTTCATGATGCTAGTTATTTGCCACTATAATTACTGAACAAACATTCCCAGCATTTGAACTAGACTTCATTAGTACAGTTGAAATTTAAAGTTTAAAAGTTTAAATAAAAAAAAAAAACAGTTGTAGCTCTTTTAATGTTTTTCTCTATGATAAACAAAAACTTTCTATCACTGTCACAACTATATCTCAACAATTTCCAAATTTCAGATTTCTTGTCTGTGGAATGTCCTGATATCTGTTGTGGAACTCGAATATTTGAATTTGAGTGTTCCTGCACTTTTAAAACAAACTTTAAATCTTTAAGTTTGAGGTGATGGGAAAACAGAGAATTGGGAAATGTCGAGTAATTCAATTTGCCGAGATTTGCTAAGAGCTAATGCTGGTACAGCTCAGGTGTAGGTGGAGAATGTTAGATCAGTAGCGGAGAAAGTCTTATACCCTCCACAGTCACGGCAGGTAATCAGCTATCGAAGGGTCTGACATTCCACGACGTCTACTTGAAGCCAAGCTAAGCTAGCTAAGCTAAAACTTATCAAACATGCTTTTGAATCAGAGGTCATCAGGGGTCAGGGAAAAGGGAAGGCGTGCTTTCGGTGTGAACTGGTACCTGCTCCTCCCTCAGCGCCTGTAGCTTTTTGGCTTTGCTCTGCCGGTAGTATTCCATGATCATCATGGCGGCGTAGATCTTGCCCACCGTCAGGTCTGTAGCTGCTGAGAGGACGCAAAAGTTACCCTGCACAATTAGACCGGGCTGGAATGGACCCTGAGCCAAGAGGGGAATGGGAGTGGGAGACAATACACAACACAATACAAACAACACAATACAAACATGATACCAAGACCCAGAGCCAGCCTCTTACACCGGCAATAAAACGTAACAGACCAGGTGCAGGCCACTAGGCGTCCCAGTCACCCAAACTGGCTAATCTGAGAACCTTAAATCTGTCAAATGTGTTGTTTTGCAACGTACAGAAAATTCCTATAATGTAATCAATACAAAGTAATGCATTCAAGCCTACAGCTTAGTCTTTTGATATGGCTGGCTGGTGAGGAGTAGCCTACCACTGTTGTCGTATGGTGGGCAAAAAATGCAAAACAAATGAACCTATCAGAAAACCAAATTACAAAAACAAATTTACAAAAAAAAATGTAAGTAAACTAAATTGCAAAAGCAAACACAATTTTACAAGGGCAAAACCAATATTACATTTTAGAAAACAAAATTACAACAGAAAAAACAAACCACAAGCACTTCCTGTGTGTTAAACCTACCCTTTCCGTCAGAATTAGCTAAAAATGTGTTTCAGTACTGGTAAATATGTTTCCAGTTTAGTAAATTTGTCTTTACTTTTGACATTTAGTTTTGCTCTTGTAAATTTGTTTTTGCATTTGTAGTTTTGTTCTCTTGAATGTCACTTTTTGTTTGTAAATTAGATTTTTGAAATTTGATTTTCTGAAAAGTTAATTTGTTTAGCTTTTGTACATTTATTTTTACTTTTGTAATTTTGTTTCCTTGAATGTTTTTCTTGAATGTTGTTTTTTGATGTAAATTAGTTTTTTTTATTTTTGTAATTTTATTTTCTGAAATATTAATTTGCTTTGCCCTTGTAAATTTGTTTTTACTTTTGTAATTTTTTCTTGAATGTCATTTTTTGTTTGTAAATTTGTTTTTGTAATTTTATTTTCTGAAATGTTAATTTCCTTCGCCTTTGTACAATTATTTTTACTTTTGTAATTTTGTTTTCTTGAATGTTTTTCTTGAATGTTGTTTTTTTTGCCTGCAAATTTGTTTTTATTTTTGTAATTTTATTTTCTTTCTAATGTTAATTTGTTACGGCCACCATAGACATTGGTTGTACTTAATTATACTACCAGCAATTGCTGTTTATGCGGCCATCCTGTAAGCCTCAGTGTAAGATACTGACTCATAGATTCACAACATCGAAAAAATTAGACACATCGATACAGATCTACATTACACTGACACCCACGACACAGTGTTTACAGACACGGAACACGGGAAGTACGTCACAGAGCCGGTTGTCTTTTCACAGGCAGATTCTTTTTGGTGTTATAACGGTGATGACTTTCTAACCTGCTGAACTTCATATTCATAAGAGGACTCAAAAGACTATGCTACTAGCTATGGAAGTCCCCAAGTAGTTCAAACTTGCTAGATGGGATATATTAATATAACAACAACTTTAAAACTTTTAAATAAAAACAGCTTTTAAAAATAAATGGTATCTTTTACAGGTCAGCAGAGTTTAACCCAGGCAGGGTAATCTGACGGTCTGATGTAACTTTCGTGCCTTTCACAGACTGGAGTGAAAAGACTTCTATAGAGGATCCATCTATAGTGAAGCACCCTCTGATCACAGCAATAAAAGAGAGGAAGAGAAAGAAGGGAATAAGAAGTAGGAGAGATGCAAACAGTGGGAAGAGAGGAAAATGGCTTCTCGTGATGAGTTCAAGCACGGAACAATTTATGATGATCTGTTTTAAGATAATGATCGTTAGGCCTAAATGCTTTACATGAAGGGTTGGCTGAAATGTCTGAGAGAGTTCTGGAAGGTTCTGAAAGCTATGCAAAGGAACTAGTTGGTGCGGAAGGGTTGGCTGAAATGTTGGAGAGAGTTCTGGAAGGTGAGGGAAGTTTCTGAAAGCTGTCCTAAGGAACTGGTTGGTTGAAATGTCTGAGAGTTCTGGAAGGTGAGGGAAGGTTCTGAAAGCTGTGCTAAGGAACTGATCGGTGCGGCTGGGTTGGCTGAAATGATGGAGAGAGTTCTGGAAGGTGAGGGAAGGTTCTGAAAGCTGTGCTAAGGAACTGATTGGTTGAAATGTTGGAGAGAGTTCTGGAAGGTGGGGGTAGGTTCTGAAAGCCATGCAAAGGAATTGATCGGTGCGGCGGGGTTGGCTGAAATGTTGGAGAGAGTTCTGGAAGGTGAGGGAAGGTTCTGAAAGCTGTGCTAAGGAACTGGTTGGTGCGGAAAGTTTGGCTGAAATGTTTGGGGAGTTCTGGAAGGTGGGGGTAGGTTCTGAAAGCCATGCAAAGGAATTGATTGGTGCGGCAGGGTTGGCTGAAATGTTGGAGAGAGTTCTGGAAGGCGAGGGAAGGTTCTGAAAGCTGTGCTAAGGAACTGACTGGTGCGGAAGGGTTGGCTGAAATGTTGGAGAGAGTTCTGGAAGGTGGGGGAAGGTTCTGAAAGCTGTGTTAAGGAACTAATTGGTACAGAGGAGTTGGCTGAAAATATGGGGGACATTACCCTGGTGGAGGTTAGAAGAAGGTTGAGGTGAGGTTAGCTGGAAGTTGATTAAATGTAGCCTGTTGTTCCAAATAAGAGAACTAGAAGTTGAGGAAAGGTTCTGGGGGAGTGAGGGAATGTTCCTTAAATGGTGAGGGAATGTATCCTGAAGGGTCAGGTAGGGTTCTTGAGGTTGGAAGACGAGGAGAGAATGCTTGCTGTAAATTAAAGCAGGAGTTTGGAGGTAGTGGGAAAGTTAACTGAAAATGAGGGAACATCTTACACTGGAAGATGAGGGAGGGTAGGGAAGGTTGGAGGTTAAGGGAACAGGTCTGGAGGCCCAGAGAAGGTTTGCTGGAGGTTGACGGAATATTTGAGCTGTATTTGAGGACAGGCAACCAGAACCTTCAACCAGAAGTTGAAGGAATGCCCTGGAGGATGAGGGAAGGTTACTTGAGTGGTGAGGGGAAATGTTGGCTGTAAGGTCAGGGAAGAATTTAAAGGTCAAGAGAAGGTTCTAGAAAGTGATGGAAGGTTTGCTAGGGAAGGTTCTGGAGGTAGTGGAAAAGTTAGCGGTCAAATGAGGGAAGGGAGGCAAGAAATTCAGAGGAAGTTGGTTGGAAGTTAAGGGGAGGTTAGCGGGAGGCTGAGGGATAGTTAGTTGGAGGTTAAGGCAACAGGTCTGGAGGGCCAGAGAAGGTTTGCTGGAGGTTGATGCAAAGGCAACCAGACCCTAAGTTGAAGGAATGCTCTGGAGGTTGAGGAAATGTTGGCTATAAGGTTACGGAAGATTCTAAAGGTCAAGAGAAGGTTCTAGAAAGTGATGAAAGGTTTTCTAGGGAAGGTTCTGGAGGTAGTGGAAACGTTGAGAGAAGATTACACTGGAAGATGAGGGAAGGGAGGGAAGACGTTGAGGAGGTTGGTTGGGGGTTGAGGGAAGCTTACATGAAAGGCGAGGGGAAGTTTGGAGGAAAGATAGGGAAGGTCCAGAAGCTTGAAGGAAAGTTCTGTAGGCTGAGAGAAGAAGCCTGGGGAAGGTTTGCTCACGTTGTGAAGGGATTGCCTGATCAGAGGGTGCTGAGCAGTGAGTGAGAGAAGCTCCTCTAATGAGTGGGTGATCTGATTGGCTGTTTCGGCCGGTACTAACCCCTCTTCAACTTACCCTTGTGTGGTGTGACCAGCAGGTCCAGGTTCTTCTGGGACAGATTGGGCCAAATTGCCATCATCTCCTTACGCAGTTCTGCATCCATCTGGTGCTTGTCTGCTCCACCTGAGAGCATGTGACGTCAAGGCATACACAAACACATGTCATGTTGCATGGTGGAGAAATTTGAGATGTCTTGGTGAGCTCAGAATCGCAAGCTAATCAAATTTTTGTGAGGTCATAAAGTTACACCCTACAGGCCTACATAAAGAGAGATAAGAACAGAGCAATGCTACGGGCAGATGTTCCATACCCTTAGCAATCTTGATGTCAAGCGCAGTGCGAATTAAGGCCATCAGGGTGGAGTTGAAATGCACTGTGTTGTCATCAGCAACAGGCAAGTCCATACGCAGCAGTCTCTGTGGAGAGTCAATCGGTGGAATTGAGGGTGCGTGGGCGTGTCTAAAGACCATTCAAAACCTCCAATCCGAAGTTTGGCAGGAAAGATAAAAGGTGGAGGGAGCTCAGTGGGTGGTGGCCAAAACAAGCCCGGCAGGCCGTATATGTCTGTTCTGGTGGGGACATTTACTGGATAGGCCACTGGACGATAAAGCTTTGGCTGGAGTTTGCATTAGGCGCACCCCCACGTAGTTCTGATCTTCAGTCTCGTACGTTTGCTCATTTTCGTTTTTGGATCTTCTAAAGCTTTGACCATGTGCACTATGAGCGAAAGAGCACAGCACATCTGTAGGAAGACCCAGTGGAGGCATCTGTGAGAGGGAGGACCTCATTGGACAAGCATTGATAATTTAAACAAGTCGTGATGTACCGCTAGGTAACAGTTATAAGTTTGGAACCTGTGGATTCCACAAACATAACCATCACTGCAATGCCAGAGGTTCATGCTAATCTCAGATTTAATATGTCCAAATTTTTTTAATTCAATGGGAACACCATTGGTGCATATGTGGACTGTTGATAGAAGCCTCCAAGGTGGCTCCTCGTGATCCTCCTCAAGAGAACACCAAGAGTGTGCTGGATAAGGCAAACAAGTAGTACTTTCTTTTACAGTACCTTAGGTTCTAGGTGTGGTCGCTGGGTAAGTGTGAGGTACAAACTAGGTGTTATTTTTGGGTATCTAGACTACATAACACTAACATCCAAAACTAGATATGGTTCTAGATATTAATTGGGTAGGTGTGAGGTACTGTGTTCCTATTTTTGGGAAAAAAGTGGGTAAGTACATAGAACATCGAATAATTCCCTGATATCCGAACTAAACCTTGTATCTCTAGAAAGATAATTTTTCAGAATTCCAAATTTTTTACTATATATATTTTATATAAATTATATTGTATTTTTTATATATGTATTTCAATGTAAACAGACTATTAGCCCTAGTAATTGTGGGCCATTTCCTTTGGTTCATTCATCGTGAAATTTACGTACATGTACTTTCGAATGATCTCAAAAAAGCAAAAAAAAAAAAGTTTAAAGGTTTTACTCTGACAGCAGCCAATCTGATAATTATTTCGAGTAACCTGGACTAGGTAAGTCCCAGCACACACTAAATCAATAACTTCACTATAACTTCACTGTAAACTGAATAATTGTTACTGACACATCTTTTATTAAGGTGTTTCTGAAAATGATAAAAATATGCTTTTTTTGATAAACACTTTGGGTTACTGATTTTATTAATATAAACCAATGTCTCTAAAACTATGTGTATAAAAAAGACTCTACAATAAAGGTTATTTATTCCCCAATTAATTCCCCAAGTTTCAAACAGTTTCAAACAAACCAGGAACCTGTAAAACTAACAAATGTTTTTAAAAGAGAAACTTTATTTGACTTTTTAAGATAACTGAGAATCTTCTAGCATCATGGAGGAACTTAACGAAACTGACCATCACAAGGCCTCAAACCTGAAAACCTATAACCAATTTTTTGCTAATTCAACACATTTATATTACATTTATATTACATTTATCTAAACATTAATTCAACATTTATAGTGACATAAAATAAAATAAAATTAGAAAATTATAGCTTATTCTTTCATAAAACTTTCACATACTAACTTTATCTTATTCCCCAAATACTGTAAACTGGTTTGGGTTCTAGTTTGTAGCATATCAATATACACTGTTTGAGTTATTATTGAGTAACTTTTTTTCTAATTATGACAACTGAGCCCTGAAATTTTGTGTGTTAGTGTAATTCGGGGTTTCTACTAACATGTTTAGCATTAGTGTAAAATTCTGTGAGCACTAGTGTGTATTTACTGTGTTCAATGTATGTATCAGAAATCAAATTATAAATCTATTAGCTCATTACCTGTTCTTCAATCTGCACTTCTATAATGTTTTCTATAAAAGTTTAGTACTAACTAAATATTAATGTAACTACCTCACCCCATATATCTACATACTGCACATCTGTGTTACATCTGGCTATACCTAGAACCGCCACTTCTCCATTTACATTTACGGCATTTAGCTGACGCTCTTATCCAGAGCGACTTACAAGGTTAATGATTACAGGGAGGCCAGTGTAGTGTTAGGAGTCTTGCCCAAGGACTCTTATTGGTGTAGCTCAGCATAGTCACCCAGACTGGGATTCGAACCCCAGTCTCCCACACGTAGAGGTGGCACCCTGAGTAGTGGTGTTACCCACAGAGCTACACCAACCACATGTACTCCATTGTACTGTATTCTATTTTGTTTTTTTAAAAAGTTTTTTTATACATTTAATTTTTATCTATTTTGTTATCTATCTATCTATCTATCTATCTATCTATCTATCTATCTATCTATCTATCTATCTATCTATCTATCTAATCTAATCTAATCTATCTATCTAGATATATCTTTAGATAGCTAGATAACAAAATTTTATTAACATAGATAACATATATTTTTTTTTAGCTTCTGTGTGTACTATAATTTTTCTCTTGGGAATAAATAAAGTCTTATAATTAATAGTTTCTCTGGAGTTTGTATCCCATCAGTATTTTAATAATAGCTAGAACTTAAGGAACTGTAAACGAATGTATTACCAGCAAAGTGGGACTTAAAATCTAAAAAACAAAAGTTTTAGATTTGTTGATCCCGACTGTGTTTTAGCACCATACTGTACAGTTTTAACTTTCACCGTCCAAACTTTTAACTGCTGTCGTGTAGCAGTAAATAAATTCGGAGCTCTCACAGATCACATGATGGAAGCATGACATGTTTGGCTTTAGTAATCTTCTGACCCAAACGCCTGATTTTGTCTCAGTTCTTCCTGCTCAGAGCTCCCCCTACCTGCTGGAGGCATCGTTTCCAAACAGCTCAATAGATAAATGAAGGAAACGGCGTCTGACAACAGCTCCACCTGGTGGCCTCTGTTTGTCAGACTCCGGTTTCCATCATTTAAAAATTACCTTGGAACAACGAGCGTCGGCCATCGGTTCACAAAGCACATGACATGGCGGGCGTTAGTGAGCGTGAGAGCCGATGTGTGAGTGTTCTCCGACGTTCTCCTTTCGGAACCATTCCGGTACAAGCACGGTAAGCCGCAGCTCCATACCATTGACATGCAACGGCTCATGCAGCGACCCCTCATCACCACCCTCCCTGGCCCGCATGCAGCGTGCAACGCATGCACCCCCCGCCCCCCCCACAGCACGAGCAGCCGCGCACAGAGAGGACCATTTATCACTTGTCGTGTTTTCTCTTTCATTGCACTGATCACTCGTTTTTAAGGGGGGGTGGGGTTGGTTGTGTTTTCTTTGCTGGTTGGGCTTGTAGCTCATTCGCTGATCGTTTTGGACTTTTGGTTCCAGATTCTTTCTGATCTCTCAATGCAGGACGGGTGCGTTCGGTCAATGAGGTCAGTTTCGAGTGGCATTCCCTGCGGAGTTACGAAGTTAGAGAGAGTGAGGAAAGGACGTGGGGCTGGGTTAGACACCGGCCAGGTGTAGGGTTGGAGCACAGGTTAGTTCACTCCAGACTGGAAGGCCATGAGATGTTTCCACAGATAAAAAAAAAACAAAGAAACAGGTGACGGGTGGGCGTATGCTTGGCGATGAACTGACTGAAGGGATGACCGGGTAAAGAGCGAGAGAGGGATGACTTGCTTGACAGAAACAAAAGAAAGGAAAGAGAGTGAGGGCGGGGAAGGGGAGAGTGATGTGCAGGAAGGCCGACCAGGCCAACAGAACCACAACTGAGTCTACCAAGTTACAGACATGTGGTGCGAGACCCCTCCAAGCAGAAAGACCCTACACAGCCCAAGAGCTTACTCGGATGGATCCCAGTTAAAGGACACATGATAACCTACAGGCTGAAAGTCTGGAAGCAGGGCGCACTTGCTTTGGGATCGGGGTCTTTGGCCCTTCTGATCCCATCCCTCTGAATTCAGGTTGTGGAGTTCCAGCCACACCTGTCGCTAACAGCACAGCATAGACAAACACTGGCAGGAGAAGGGGTCTTACCAAAGAGCTCTATGAGCGTATACGTGGCCTAGAATGCCACCCAAGACTTTCTGCCCCGCTGTATCGGCCCCAGACAACAGCCACTCAGTCTTCCACACTGCCTATGGAAGCAGCATCAGCACAAGAACTGTGCTTTGGGAGCTTCATGAAATGGGTCTCCATGCCCGAGCACCTGCACACAAGCCCCTTTGATCTCTCGGCGCAATGCCAAGTGTCGGCTGGAGTGGTGTAAACGGTCGCCGCTGGACTCGCGCTTGATTCGCGCTTGATTCGCTATCTGGCAGTGTGATGGATGGATCTGAGTTTGGTGGATGGATCCAGGAGAACATCAAAGCGCCAACAGTAACGTTTGGTGGAGGAGGGACAATGGTCTTGATGCCCATGGTGTTGGAATGGGATGTCCAACAAGCTCACACAGGTGTGATAGTCAGGTGTCCACATACTTTTGCCCATATAAATGGCAACTTAACTGCTACGTTTTTTTTTTTACCGCTAACTACATTTTGGATTCTACGGGAGCTGGAAAAGCATGATGGGATTGTATACACCTCTGGTGGCTAGTGAAGTGGTTGAGCTACTGTTAACTCTTCTAGAGGTTTCTGGCACAGCCGCCTTTTCGAAACCAGCTGTGCAAAAGGTGCGACTGTTTTGAAACGTGCTGCTGGCATCAATTCCGAAAATGCAATACAAGAACAGCTCTCGGATTCTACATTTGATGGGCTGTCTTTGGACCACTTTCAATTAAACGTGGAGTTCCAACCATCTGCACGTCATTGGGAACGTTTTTTGGGAATGGGCTTTTCAGCACATCTGCTTCACCTGATTCCTCCATATGGGAGCTCCTCCTGGTTTCCCAGCTCAATCAGGTGGGCTCACTTAGGTACACGGTTCCTCCAGAACATTCCGGAACAAACTGGTTGTTGTTCTGGAATGTCCTGGTACTGTAGTGTGAAATCGGTCCACTTTGAACATCACTACTTGCTTCCACACTTTAGGCCTGTAGAGCATGTTTTTTTGGGGGGGTGGGGTGATGAGCTCCGTTGCAGGAGGCTTAAGAGGTGAAGAAGCATGTCTGGTCGTTACCAGTAACCTCCCTTCAGTACCTCCTGAGTGAACTTCCTTGCAGGAGGTGATATCTAAAGAACTTCCTATGTCCATAGATTGGATATTGGAAATTCCACAACAGCTCACCTAGAGACTTGACCAAAACGACAAATCAAGCCAAAGCTTCAGTTTAGCTCATGCAAGCAAGCTGAATTTCTAAATTCACCCCAAGAGGAATGCACTCTGGAGGTCTAGGTCATTTTCAGCTGCCCCCGAGACCACGGTAATGGTCATTCGGTGGCATCTAATTTGGCTAACAACCTACCTCAATTGCTAGGAGGCCTAAGTGATCGCCAAACCAGGCCGCACTACCATGAAACAGTATACCGGGCTGTTCGGTGCCTACAGGAATGTCTACGTTTACCCAGAATCATACGCAGGATGAAACTACTAGCTGACTGTGTTCGTGAAAATAAGCTCCTTGGGCAAAAAGAAAAATGAGTCCCATGCTCTGGATGTTCAGGACGTGGTTTCATTAGATGGAAATCGGTTGAACCACAGTGCCTACCCTGACCTGCTGGACCCCCAGGGCTCCAAATGTGACTGATTGGCACGATTAACATTCGGGAGCATCCACACATCTGGACTGGCTCACTAAATCCCCAGATATGAGGCCTCCTGAAAGTCATCAGTTCTTTGATGTGAGAGTGTCTGAACATTGACGTGGCCAACGTCCAGAAACTTGTCCAGTCCATGCCCAGTTGGTTACTGGTGCTTGTGGAGGGAGTACACACTGATAGGTACCTTTCAGTCACAGGGGACTCAGGTTATGTCCAGTGAGCTTATGCACAACAACACTTGTTCTTTAGGGAATGTTAGCATTAGCTTCCTAGCAGACCTAGCGCACTGTTCTACTGAAGTTTACGTTCCAGGGCTCTTATGTTGGGATCAGACAACACAAGTTCAACTGCATAGCCCACAAACTTCCAGTGTTGGGCTCAAATGTCGGGGGCGAGGAACGGGCGCATATGTAAACATGGTGTGGCCAAAAGACTAACGGCTAAGCGCTAATCACAGCAGATACAAACGAATAGCCCATTCCAACAACGATTTGAACCACATCTAATAACGTGTTAACACATTCTTTACCTCAAGTTCTCTTTGAAGGACAGTACATACAGCACTTTTACATACTTCTACCATCAGCCATGATTGACAGTTTCTGACTGACTTTCCCCCCATGACCTATGAAGTCACATGACATTTTGTTATTATTATTCATATATTATTATTAATATCTATCGCTATGAATAACTTTAATAGTGTCTATATAAATAAATATCGTCACTGCCCAAAGAAAAACAGGTATCTCCAAAATGGCAATTTTACAGGAGAGGCCAAAAACCTCCTTTAATTTGAATAGAAGTCAATGGAACCAGACGTCTCTCCAAGCATTTTTGGGCAATTTCTGTTCGTCCATCCATCATGAAATTCACATACAGTGTAAAAAGCAAGCCATGTGATCAAATGAGGCATAAAAGTAAAAATTAACAAAAATGGAGATACATGTTTTTCATTGGACAGCGACGATATATACGTATATCGTCGCTGTCCATTTTTTGTCGATTTTCACTTTCATGTATCTTTTGAACACAGCAGCTACAGTTTACACTGTATGAACGTTTCATGATAAATAGACCAACAGAAAGGGGCCAAAAGAGGAAGACGTCTGGTTCCATTGACTTCCATTCAAATTGAAGGAGGTTTTTGGCCTCTCCTGTAAAGTTGCCATTTTGGAGATCCTTGTTTTTCTTTGGGCAGCGAGGAAATTTCAGTGCATGAATGTCCTGACATGTCTGCCATGCTGTGCAAATGACAACTAAACCTGAAATTGACTGGGCAGTGCCAAACGGGCAGTGGTGCCAGTCTCCTGACCAAGAAACGTCAAGAATACCAGGCGCTAATGTGACATAGTGACCATCCTGAAAGACAAGAACACTGTGTAGCCTGATCCCAGCGTCAGTGCTCGGAGACTTCTCTACCTGGAACCATAAGGAACTGGCTAAACTGTTGAAGGCTTCAGTGTAAGTGTAACGACCCCAGGGAGAACCTTCAACCTTTGGAACCTTCAAGTGCCAAAGGCTACACTACCGTGTGCTGTGTAAGTCCTTCCCTGGAGCCCATCCCAGTGCCCATCGTAAGGAAGCCAGGAAACCCGTTAGACAGGCTGCCAGTCTATCGCAGGAACTGAATATATAACATTATCCTGGAATATTAACTGGGAATGTGGGAATTCCTTATGTGGGAAAACTTGATCTGAAATGCTGCTAGGTTGCATGAGTTAAGCAGACACTTTTCCCTGAGCCATTCACGGAATTCCATAATGGGCCGTGCCAGGTGCTAAGCGACTTGTCGTGGAATTACCCCGACGGATAACGAGAGAGCGAAATATAAACGAAAGAAGTGGAGAGAGAGAGAGAGGGAGGGGAATGAAGTCACAGCCAACTGATTAAGTAGAGAGGCGGGAGGGAGCGGGGACGTGAAAACGTAGCCTGTGAAAATGCAAAACTAGGAGGAGAGTGGAACGGGAAAGAGAGAGACAGAGGACAGAGGAGAAGGAGTGTTAGAGAGAGAGCGAGAGAGAGAGAGAGAGAGAGAGAGAGAGAGGGAGGGAGGGAGAGAGAGAGAGAGAGAGAGAGAGAGAGGGAGGGAGGGAGGGAGGGAGGGAGAGAGAGAGAGAGAGAGAGAGAGGGAGGGAGGGAGGGAGGGACGGAGGGAGGGAGGGAGAGAGAGAGAGAGAGAGAGAGAGAGAGAGAGAGAGAGAGAGACGGGGGGAGAGAGAGAGACAGAGAGAAAGAAAGAAAAAGAGAGAGAGAGAGACACACAGAGAGAGAGAGAGAGAGAGAGAGAGAGAGAGAGAGAGAGAGAGAGAGAGAGAGAGAGAGAGAGAGAGAGAGAGAGAGAGAGAGAGAGAGACAGAGAGAGAGGGGGGGGAGAGAGAGAGACACACAGAGAGAGCACGAGAGAGAGAGAGAGAGAGAGAGAGAGAGAGAGAGAGAGAGTGAGAGAGACAGAGAGAGAGAGAGAGAGAGAGAGAGACAGAGAGACACAGAGAGAGAAAGAAAAAGAAAGAGAGAGAGAGAGAGAGAGAGAGAGAGAGAGAGAGACAGAGAGAGGTAGAGAGAGAGAGAGAGAGAGAGAGAGAGTTAGAGAGAGAGAGACAGAGAGAGGTAGAGAGAGAGAGAGAGGTAGAGAGAGAGAGAGAGAGAGAGAGAGAGAGAGATACAACTGCATTGACAGAATCGGACAGATGAAAAAAGCGGGTTGATTGAACATGGACGAAAAACATGGCTCCGAAACCTCATCCGACGAGCTGCAGATCTGCAGACAATCTCTCGGCTACAGGAGACACAGTGAGAAGGTTTCAGATAGGAGATGGATCGTGCGTCCCAAAGCTCCGTATGTGCCTGGACGCTGGCTGACCATCCACAGGAGGGAGAGAGGCAGAGCACAAACATACACCGCACTTCCCAGTCCTTCTGTACGCGCACACACGCCGGTGAGGCTCTACCTGGAAGCTTTTCAGCAGTGCGTCAATTTACAGGTCAGTCCTACAGGTCTAAACCTCAACACAGCGAAACCTTAGAAGTCCGGAGATGATAAATCCGTGCTGCGGTCGTACGGGCACCATGTTTACTGGGTAAGTGGGGAAGCTGTTCGCCGTTCGGACAGTGCAGGTACTAAACTTCTGGTCCAGACCACATTCAGGAGTCAGGACGGAGTCTATTATGATTTGAATTTGGAGAGTTACTGGTGTGTGTACGGTCTTGTTGGTTTGTGGAAGAGAAACGTTTGTCACTGTCCAAAAATTATAATCCCTTCAAGATAGCGACTACACAGTAGTTCAGAAAATAACTCAGATAAAATTCATATATAAGATAACACATATATAAGATAGCACATTTTAAAGCACTAGAAATTAATTTCATAATCAATATATGTATATATATATAAGTATATATGTATTTACACACACAAATATATAGATTTTGTATTTATTACATCGCTACAGCTATACTGTGCTTGAAATGTACTTGCTATATATATATGTGTTGCTACATATACGTGATATGTATTTGTTAAGTGTGTGCATACATAACAACACATGTAGTAATTACTATAACGTTTTACCTCAGTAGTATTTTGACCTACAAGAGATATAGACAAAAGCATATTTTAGATATAAAAAATATATAATTAAGATACAGATAAAACTATATATTAGATAAAGATAAAATTCGATTTTAGATATATATAAAAGTGTACTTTAGATATAGATAAAGTATATTTTAGATATATATAAAATTATAATTAACATATATATAAAAGTATACTTTAGATATAGAAAAAAGTATATTTTAGAAATAGATAAAATTATAATTATGATATATAAAAGTATACTTTGGATATAGATAAAAGTATATTTAAGATATAGGTAAAAGTATACTTCAGATATATATAAAATTATAATTAAGATATATATAAAAGTATACTTTAGATATAGATAAAAGTATACTTTAGATATATATAAAATTATAATTAAGATATATATAAAAGTATACTTTAGATATAGAAAAAAGTATGTTTTAGATATAGATAAAATTATAATTAAGATATATAAATAAAAGTATACTTTGGATATAGATAAAAGTATATTTAAGATATAGGTAAAAGTATACTTTAGATATATATAAAATTATAATTAAAATATATATATATATATATAAAAGTATACTTTAGATATAGAAAAAAGTATGTTTTAGATATACATAAAATTACAATTAAGATATATATATATATATATATATATATATATATATATATATATATATATATATATATACATATTTTAAAAAAATACTTTGGATATAGAGAAAAGTATATTTAAGATATAGGTAAAAGTATACTTTAAATGCATATAAAATTATAATTAAGATATATATAAAAGTATACTTTAGATATAGAAAAAAGTATACTTTAGATACAGATAAAAGTATATTTTTATGCACTAGAAATGCACATTATTACATATGTAAGTATTTGTAAGTGAATCACAATGGTCTGTCTTAAAGCAGTACAGATAATAGTACTATATGTATATTTATATACATATTTAGCATACCAAGTACATTGTTAGTAAATGAGACAGGCACACGTCCGGTACATAATCATGAGTGCGAGGAAGTATACTAAGTGGACTTATATCAAGTAAATGTAAGTGATTTTTTTTTCTTTAGGGAAAGTCTGATGCAGAGATGCAGAGATGTGGCTAACAAGTCTAAGAAAATACCTACATACTCCCTACTCCCTACATAGTGCACTTCACCCCCTGCTCCCTATATAGTGCAGTACACTTCCCTACTCTCTACATAGTGCACTACACCCCCTGCTCCCTATATAGGGCACTACACTTCCCTACTCTCTACATAGTGCACTACACTTCCTGCTCCCTATATAGGGCACTACACTTCCCTACTCTCTACATAGTGCACTACACTTCCTGCTTTCTATATAGTGCACTACACTTCCCTACTCTCTACATAGTGCACTACACCCCCTGCTCCCTATATAGGGCACTACACTTCCCTACTCTCTACATAGTGCACTACACTTCCTGCTTTCTATATAGTGCACTACACTTCCCTACTCTCTACATAGTGCACTTCACCCCCTGCTCCCTATATAGGGCACTACACTTCCCTACTCTCTACATAGTGCACTACACCCCCTGCTCCCTATATAGGGCACTACACTTCCCTACTCTCTACATAGTGCACTACACCCCCTGCTCCCTATATAGGGCACTACACTTCCCTACTCTCTACATAGTGCACTACACTTCCTGCTTTCTATATAGTGCACTACACTTCCCTACTCTCTACATAGTGCACTACACCCCCCTGCTCCCTATATAGCGCACTACACTTCCCTACTCTCTACATAGTGCACTTCACCCCCCTGCTTTCTATATAGTGCACTACACTTCCCTACTCTCTACATGGTGCACTACACCCCCCTGCTCCCTATATAGGGCACTACACTTCCCTACTCTCTACATAGTGCACTACACCCCCTGCTCCCTATATAGGGCACTACACTTCCCTACTCTCTACATAGTGCACTACACCCCCTGCTCCCTATATAGGGCACTACACAGACATTCGGAATTCAGACACATCCGTACTCCATAGTGCCCTGCTTTTAGCCTGTTTGCTAGCTGACTAGTCAAGTTCTGGATAAGAAAAAAAGCTAATCAGTCCATCAGTTTAAACAGAACCAGGTTCTTACTTTAGGTTCTGTTTCGTCAGTACACTTGGTACTCCGTGCCAGCCAGTATATCGTCCCTGTCCGAAGAAAAACATGTATCTCCACTTTTGTCCATTTTTACTTTTATGCATCATTTGAACACACCAGCTGCTGTTTACACTGAGTTAGAATCTCATGATGAATGGACCAACAGAAATGGCCCAAGACTGTTTGGAAAGATGTCTGGTTCCATTGACTTACATTAAAGTTAAATTAGGTTTTTGGCCTCTCCTGTAAAGTTGCCATTTTGGAGATACTTGTCGTTCTTTGGACAGCGACGATATGATTTCAGGTGTTTATGAACACTGCTACTGTATTCAAATGACTTAAATGACATAATTTTTTTTTTTTGGACACTGACAAACGGTTTAAATGTTTCTGTCAAATGGAAATGGAGATTTAAACCCATCTATACTAAACATTAATTAATATGTAATTACACGACTAATTACGCCATTACCACTCGAGCCTTCTAAGGGTTTCAGGAGCCGACTGCTTTCTGCCGTCCGTGTGTCTAAGTGCATGTTTAAGTGCGTACGGTGCAGAAGGACTGACAAGACTTCCTCTCTTCTCGCTCTCCGGTGGATGCGTCCAAGTATGAGCGTAGGTGGGCTGGCTAACACTTCACTTTCACCAACTTTCACAAAATACAGGAGCTCACCAACACCAACACTAACAGAGAGAAACGGGCAGCTCTGACGGGCGCGGGCGGAGAGATCGCCCGAACGCCCGGCTGCCCTCTAACCTTGTATGCCACGCGCGCCGGGCAGCGCTTCCCCAGGCCCAGCGGCGGGCACATGAGCCGCAGCATCTCATACATATCACTGAAACTGATCCTGCCGCTGCAGACCCCCACAAACAAAGAGGATAACAACAAACAAAAACAAACGCAAAAACGGAGATGGGGAAGGACACAGATGGGTCAGACCGGGGAAGGGAGTGTGGACAGAAAATTAAAAGAAAAAAAGAAGAAGAGAAAAAATACAAAGGAAAAAGAAAGAAAGAAAAGACACAGAGGTTACTGCCTTGATCAGAAGAAGAGGGGTAGAAGGGTTGGGGATGGGGTTCGGAGGGATTGGTGAATGCTCCGCATTGGCTGGGTCTGTGGGTTAGGTTAACCGAGGGGAAGGGGGGGTGCTGGGATTTGTAGTAGGGATGCACCGAAAGTTTGGCTGCTGAAAATTATTGGCCAAAAATATTAAAATCAGACAAAACAAACAAATAATACGGCTAAGCGTTCTGACTAAAAGGATTTACTGATTATAAACAAGGAAACTGCTGTTAAACAATCACTCTATAATGTTCATTTGGTCATTCTGTCAGACTGTAATACACTACAGGAAGTGTAGGGGGCGATACGACCCACACGGTCATTCTGACAGACTGTAATACACTACAGGAAGTGTAGGTGGCGATACGACCCACACCGTCATTCTGACAGACTGTAATACAATACAGGAAGTGTAGGGGGGTGATATGACCCACACGGTCATTCTGACAGACTGTAATACACTACAGGAAGTGTAGGGGGCGATACGACCCACACGGTCATTCTGACAGACTGTAATACACTACAGGAAGTGTAGGGGGCGATATGACCCACACGGTCATTCTGACAGACTGTAATACACTACAGGAAGTGTAAGGGGCGATATGACCCACACTCGTATTGCGACAGACTGTAATACACTAGAGGAAGTGTAGGGGCCGATATGACTCACACGGTCATTCTGACAGACTGTAATACACTACAGGAGGTGTAGGGGGCGATATGACTCACACTGTCATTCTGACAGACTGTAATACACTACAGGAAGTGTAGGGGGCGATACGACCCACACTCTTATTGCGACAGACTGTAATACACTAGAGGAAGTGTAGGGGCCGATATGACTCACACGGTCATTCTGACAGACTGTAATACACTACAGGAGGTGTAGGGGGCGATATGACCCACATGGTCATTCTGACAGACTGTAATACACTACAGGAACTGTAGGGGGCGATATGACTTCTATTATTATCATGAAAATGGCGTGAAAAAGACAAAAAACTTCCAATATTCTAACCAAGTTTATCCTAAATATGGTTTGGGGTTGTAGTTTCGGCCAAGAATTTCCATTCGGTGCATCACTATCTCGCAGTCCTACTTTAATAAACACAATTGAAAAAAAAAAGAGAAAAGCATTCTATGAGATCGGTGAGCGGTCGCATAGAACCAGCAGCGAGGCTTCAGACAGACAGGCAGGAAAAGCCCCGCTGCTCTGATTCATGTAGGATGGCAGTCACGTCAATGCAGTTTCTGTACCCCCACCCTCCCTCCCTCCGTCCCATCTGGCCCAAACCAGAACAATGCACGCTGCGTTTATTCCCCAGGCTGCCCAGGCATCATCTCACAGCAAGCAGAAAACATACCACAGAGATGGCTGCTGTAATTCAGCTGTGTTTAGGTTCGTTTGTAAGTCATCATTCGTTTTTTTTTTTTTTTTTGGCTTGTGAATTGTCTGGCTTTGGTGTCTGTGTGTTTTGTGCGCCGGAGCAAACCGAGCGTTCTGTGGCAAGTGCACGTCATGCTTTTCCCTTGCGGTTTCTGCATTGTCCCGCACATTCTCGTTTTCATATCAGAATGCATATATGTAGAGATGGTGTGGGAAATAAAAAAAACAGAAACTAAAGCAAAGAAAAAGCAAAAAAATAAAGAAGTTTTTAAAAAATATGAGTAGAAAGAGAAAGAAATAGAAAAAACGTGGAGGAGAAGAAAAACCAACCGAGGAGAAAAAGAAAAAAACAGAAAAGGAAATAGCGACATTCATTCCAGTCTCCACTGCGAGCAGGTGCTGAGGTTTTTTGGTTTAGAGGGTCCAAACCTTGCAGGCCACCCTATGAGGACATTTCTTGCCTAAGCCCAGTGGGGGGTCGATAACCCGCAATAAACTGTACATATCCTTATAATGAATGCGCCCGCTGCAAGAAAAACACAGGGAGGTTAGAGGGGAGGGGTACAGAGAGAGAGAGAGAGAGAAAGAGAGAGAGAGAAAGAAAGAAAAGGAGAGAAAATAAACAGAAAACAAACAAAACCAAAAGAACAAGAATAGAAAAAGCACACACATCCGTTGAGATTTCACACACCAAACCCCCCAGTGATGCTCCCAAAGCTGCTCCCCTGCCTCCACCCAGTCAAACCATCCAGATTATTCGAAGGACGGTTCGAGACGTTTTCCATCCCACGCCTGTGCTCGCTTTGGAGTGGACGCTGGAGAGGGAGCTGCTGGACATGTTCTGCCTAACCCAACTCGGATAAAAGCTGATCTGATTGGAGCTGTGTACATTTTACTGATTGGCCTAAAGTCGGAAGTAGAAACTCTGAACAAAGAAAGAAATTTGTTGGACTGCCGTCCAATTACTTAGCTCTCCAACTAAATTTTGGTGAGTGTCCAAAGTTGGGTTTGGATGTCAACACGATTTTCATTTTACCTTTTAACATCTAGATTAAATATTAGTTAGTCTAAATAACAGTCAAAATTTTTGTCTAAGTTTGAGTTTAAATGGATGTATGGTACTTGCTGGGGTAGTTAAAATGATTTACACTGAATTTTATGTATTTGAATGATTTTTATGGTTTTAAAACCAAGTTTTAAACAAATTCATAAATAAATGACATAAAAACCCCTGATGTAGTTGAACTGCTGTTTGCACATTTTTGAAACTTCAGAATTTCAATACATTTGAATTCTTTACAATACTTTTTTTATAGTCCTTATAGTTTTTTATAGTCCTTTTATGTTCTAATTTTTATGGCTCTAATTATATAAAGCATATATATTACTAGTATTCAATAACATCTAGTAATTGTTACTATTGTCAAAGTTTCTTAAACCTCTAAAATGTAGTTGACTAGGCTCACAGGTTAACACCAGTACCCACCAGAGAGGTACTACCCCATGTGGGAGGTAGAGGTTTAAATCTCAGTCAAGGTAGCACATGCTGAGCTACACCAATGAATCCTTGGGCACGACTTCTAACACTACACTGGCCTACCTGTAATACCAATAACCTTGTAGGTCACTCTGCATAAGAGCGTCAGCTAATTGTCAATTAAAATATTTTAGAAGAGATATGGAAGATGCAGTTAAAAAATCCAGGTAAATAAGTGGACGTCCTCTACAAACAACACACGTCTGCAAAGTTGAAAGCACAATTACTGTTTATTTACTAGATTTTAGGGCAAAATAAAGCATAAAATGTGACCTTTGTAAAAGTTATATATACATATATAGGTTAGGTTTAGGAATAAACAGTAATTGTGCTCTAAATCGTTTCTATAGAGGGTGTGATAACTTATTTTTACTCTACAAAATATGTCATTTGTAATTTAAAACTTTTGCATATGACTGTATAATGAGATCATTTACATTTCTAAAATACATGCAGAATGCAATAATTGGGAAAGACACATGCGCAGATGTGCAAACCATTAGGCTTGTATCAGAATATGTAATCTCTCCTATCTCCATACTGAATCAAATTCCTTTAAAATTTGTGCTATTTTTGTTATAAAAAATTATTGTTTTTTGTAAATTTTTGTTTGGTATTTTGTTAATATTTATATCACAGTACTCTTTTAATGTACATAGCTGGAATTTCACATGTCCTTCACTTCATATATTCTCTGAGCTTTGGCCCAAATCTGAAAAAGTCAAACCAACCATATGGCTAATAAAGTGTTTTCCCAATATAGATTATTAGAACTGGTATTTTGATCAAACTGGTCGTCAGATTTCAACAAAACAAAAGAAAATCTATTGTAAATTGGATTGTGAATAAAAGTACGTCAATTTACACATAATCAAATCCAATCAAAAGTTAATTAGTTAGGCTAAAACTAAAACCTAACTCCATCACTTTAGATAAATCAGACTACTTCCTAATGCATTCAACTAAAGTTAGGACCTAAAAGAACTTGTCCAGCTGGGACTGTTATGAAGTCCTCCACTCCCAGCTCGCGGTACACTCCAGCAGAAACTACAGGTGGGTTCAAACTCTGAAAAACTGGACCAAACTGTCCTTCAGATGATCTTCAGTGCTGTAGAGAAAGAGAGAGAGACCGCAGGCACTGGAGCAGTAATCACCGTGCACAAGAAAACACCTCTCAACTCGGCAAGGCCAATGACTTAATTTAAAGAACTGCATACAGCAACGTCTGGAGGCGAGTTAACCAGTCAAAATACAGGAGGTGTATTTTGTGGAGGTGTGTATGCAGTAGGGGGACAGGACTGAAGCCAGAGCTATAGCCTGTGGAGCCATGCACACCTGAGCCCAACAACTGCAGAATTAAGTCATTGTCAGGTCTGAAATTTGCCATGCACAGGGTTTTCTTTATGCCCTCGACGTTCAGCTGTTTTTTTAGGGTTGCGTGTATTTGTTTCTCTGCCTCTAACTCCTGTTTACTCTGTTTGTTTAACCCTCAGAAGTGCAGTTTCCAGTTTGTATGGCCACTGATAACAGAAACATTCTGTAATTTTATATATTTTTATATATGTATAATTTTATAAATATTATCCTTTAACATCCCATTGAAACGAGTGGAGGAATCGTGTAGGAAGTGCAGATTCTAAATTTGAATTGTGTGTTTGAGTTTTTTAGTGTTTAAAATTGAAAGAAAATATATATAGTTTGAGTGTCTTTTTAATTTTTTGCAAATTTTTGGACACTTGAATGAAAAAACTTGAATGTATAGATGCAAAATGCAATTTGAATATAACTGTTATAATTTTTTTACAGCAAGTTAAGAGTAAAACTTTACTTCTAAGGGTTAAAACTTAGTTCTAAACTGCCTCTTTCTCAAGCTTTTTATTTTACAGCAATTTGAACATAATAGTCCACTTCTAAGAGTTACAACTATTTTTTATCCCACTATTTCTGGAAATCTACTTTGTTGAAATTGATCGGAATGGTTGAATTTTTCTTTACTAGAACCGGACAGGACCTCTCCATGTTTCTGCTGACCGTTGATAAACAGCATGTTTATCTAGCATGTTCTACTTTTCCATACTGCGATAAGTTTCTTACGATCTCAATTTATCTGTAAATTTTTTATGGATAACAACATCAGGCCTACATCTGACTACACACATTTCTCACTAGGTCAAATAATTAATGTGCCTTAACTGGACACCTTCCATGTATCTACACTCATTGTCCATCTTATCAGTTCCACTGACCATATAGGAGCACTCTGTAGTTCTATAGTTCCAGATTGTAGTCCATCTGTTTCTTTGTATACTGTATTACCCTGTTCAGGACCACCACAGAGCCATTATTATTTGGGTGGTGTTGGTCAGTGTGTGTAGATACAAGCTAGGTATACTTAATCAAAGTGCTCAGTAAGTGTACGAATAAAAGAAAGAATGAAACAAATAAATAAATATCCCAGGCTGAGTGGAGGAGGAGAGTCAGCACGAATCTGCTGATCTGGCATGGCACTGGAAAACAAAGTACCTGCAGAACAAGTACAAGCAGCAGGTACATAAGGATGTGTGTTACTGGAGAGAAGAACACCAAAACTTCTGCACAGGAGGGGTCAGCGTGAGGCCGCTGACCAGTTAGCAGAAAAAGCTGATGGCCGCCAACTGCTGAAGACCATTTACATTAGGACAGCTGCCTATGACTGTCTGTCTGACTGTCTAGCTGAGGAAGAGTGAAATCCTTTTGGTTGTCAGTGATAGGCCATTTAAATGTACACAGTGTCCCCACCTTTACTCCACATGTAGTCGATTAGCTAAGATAGGCTTGGTGTCTGAAGTTAGCTTCTCGAGTTTTGACACTGGAACTATAAGGTTCATGTAGCTAACAGGTAACAGAAGCTTGTACTCCACTAATTATCTACTAACTATCTCCTTCATCTCCAATCTCCTTCTGATACATTGTTATCTATGAACATGGGCTTAAACAAGGTTCATTTCAGACACCAAGTTTTTTTGTCCTGGTTGGCTGACTGCATTTGGAGAAAGAGGAACGTTTTAAGTATGGTACTATAAAAGGTTCTGCATTTTGTGTTCTAGAAGACTTGTAAGCTTGTGTGTAGTTCACTTAATATTTGTTTGTGCGCACATCAAAGTTGTGTAAATTCCTTCTATGTATTTATACATTTCCATCCGCATGTAATTGTGTGTTTGCTCACCAGGCTGCCGGGTCATACTCTGCCCAAATCCTCACATACTCGTCCAGGTGATGGGGACCCAGAATGGAGGAGTCCCGTGTCAGATACTCAAAATTATCCATGATAACAGCAACGAATAGATTCAGCATCTATGCACATACACAAACACACATCTGACCTGTAAACCTCAGTTTCAAAAAAGTTGCTGTGTGAAATGCTAATGCTAATAAAACAGGAGGCAGCGTTGAATGAGTTCTGTTTGACCTGCTTTTATGAAAGTCACTAAGTTTTAAAGTTTCCTCCTATGAATTAGCTCTTTTTGATTTTGGAGTACATTGATGGAGACCCTAAAATGCAATGTGAGCGAATACAGAAACGGGGGGGCTGAAAAAAAAAAAAAAGCCCAAACGCAATAATGATAGTACTAATAATAATACACATAACACAACATTTATTAATAAAAATTTTAAAATAAACTGGTGATCTAAAAAAGAAGAATGCTGATAACATTGAAATTAAAAATCAAAGTGTTGAAAAAATGAAATGCTTAAAAGTAAATAAATAAAATCATAATTAATAAAATAAACAAAAGAAAAAAGAATGTAAAATAAAAATTCAACAGTAAGAAGTATGGTTAATAAATTATATTCTGCTCTGTATGAATTGAAATACCAAAAATCCTTTAATTGCTCATAGAGGAATGATATTATAGCCATCCTTGTTCATAAACACCTTTCCAGGACAGTTTTTTTGTATACCCACCCATTAGTTTATACCCACACACCTGCCTAATGTGTTTTTGGAACATTTCACTATGTTCATAATTTTATGCGTGAATTTTACAAATAAATATCTAACAAGGAATCTGGATTTTTCTGTTTTTACTTTTATATTCTAAAAAATTTTACAACGTTTTGATTACAGCACGTCGAATCGCTTCGCCCAGTGACAGCTGGCCGCTTTTGTTGCTAAAACACATACAGGTGGACGTGGCTAGATCCACCGTGTGCCGAGAAACAACCTTTTCAGTAACCTAAAGCTGCTTAGTACTGTTTTAGCTTCAATAAAAAACACCCAACAATATGTTAATAAAATGTAAAAAATAAAAACATCTATATAAATATATATAACACTTATGGGTATGTCTTCTTTGTACTGATGAAAAGAGAAAGTGAAGATGAGTTTCCCTCACCAGGAACGAGCAGAGGAAGATGAAGGAGACGAAGTAAGCATAGGCGACGTTACTCCCACATTCCTCGCCTAGATTTTTGGAGGCAGGGTCACACGGCTTCCCACCTAAACACGCCAGCATTATCTCATGCCACGCTTCCCCTGTAGCACTCCTGCCACACACACACACACACACACACACACACACACACACACACACACACACACACAGACACACACATATAACAATATTCAAGCGCAAAATGAAGTAAATGTAAATGTGATTTGTACAGTAATTTGTATCTTTTGAAATTAGCATTTTAATAAACATAATTTACATTTGTTTCAGTTTTAGTTTAGTGTTGTAGCATCAGGGTGAACAATTTGTCCGATACTAAGTCTAAAAGAGATTTGTTTTTTCTTAATGCTTTCATTTTTCATTCTTGTTACAGCACAAATAGTTTCTATAGACACAGTTTTTTATTTTTGTTTTAGATTATAAGTACATTTTACACCACTAGTTTTCACTGATGATGATGATATATGGAGAACTGGAGATGGTACCTGAACAGCAGCATCAGTGCCATGATGAACGTTCTAAAGTTGTTGTGTTCATTAATGGCTTCCTCCTCATCTAACGCCAGGTTCCCAAAGAGCTACAGGCGCACATGCATAAACATTACACAATGAACTCAAGTACCAAGCAGTGAACTATGTAGTGTGCATGTGTGTGTGTGAGTGTGTGTGTATGTGTGTGTGTGTATATGTATTTTTGTGTATATGTGTGTGAGTGTGTATATATGTGTGTGTGTTGTGTTGTGTGTGTGTGTGTTGTGTTGTGTATGTGTGTGTGTGTGTGTTGTGTGTATGTGTGTGTGTGTGTGTGTATATATATGTTTATATGTTTATACCCACCCACCTGCCTAATGTGTTTTTGGAACATTTCACAATGTTCATAATTTTATGCGTCAATTTTACAAAGAAATATGTAAAGCAAGGTTGCCAGGCTGCAGCATTCCCTGATATCAGGACTAACTAGTTTGAGCCGAGTAAAAGTATGTGTACTTGTTTTAGAGAGGAATCTGTATTTTTCTACTTTTACTTTTATATTCGAAAAAACTTTACATTACAGCCAGTAATTTTTATTACAGCAAGTCGAATCGCTTCCTTCAGTGACAGCTGGCCGCTGTTGTTGCTAAAACACATGCAGGTGGACGTGGCTAGATCCACCGTGTGCCGAGATACAGCCAACAATATATATATGTGTGTGTATGTTGTGTGTGTATATATGTGTGTGTGTATATGTATGTTAGTGTGTATGTGCGTGTGTGTGTAAAGGTATGTTTGTGTGTGTGTATGTTGGTGTGTGTGTGTATATGTGTGTGTATGTTAGTGTGTGTGTGTGTGTGTATGTATGTGTGTGTGTGTGTGTGTGTGTGTTACCTGCATGCCGATAATGGCGTAGATAAAGAAGAGAATGGCGATCAGCAGGCAGACATACGGCAGAGCCTGCAGAGAAAGAAACAGACTTTACACAATGAGTTCTGTAGGAGAGTGTGCATGGCTTTGTACTCTCTAATGGGGACGTTGTCTTGTTTCCACCTCTCATGGGGACAAAACATGTTGTGGGGACTGTAATCTATATATTTGGGATGCTATGAGGACACGCACTCTTCTGTGTGTAGATCTGTATTCTTCTTTAAACAGGAACATTATTTTCTGTACCCCATGGGGACATAAGATGATGAGGGGACTGAAATCCTCGTGTGTGTCTTACACACTTTTTGGTTTATATAAATACCTCATGGGGACAAAGGATGTTGCAGGGACTAAAGCTGTTCTGTGTGGATGTGTGTATCATAAATTGTGCTTGTGTGTTTGTGTGTGAGAGAGAATGCATGTGTGCATGTTTGTATTCAATACTTAATGGGGACACCAAGCTTTCTCCATACTGACTTTATGGGGACCAAAAAAGTCCTGCTGTGGGGAAAATGGTGTGTGTACCTTGAACGACTGTACGAAGGTCCACAACAATATGCGGATAGTCTCTCCCTGCCTCAGGAGCTTAATGAGCCGAGCAGCTCGGAAGAGACGCAGAAATCTCACGTTAATGATGTTATTCTAATGAGAGAAAGAAAGAAAGAAAGAAAGAGAGAGAAAAAAGAGAACGAAAACAGGAAGAGGAAGGACAGTCAAGAGAGAAAGAAGGAGAGAAGCAGCAGTGGCAGGGGGGAAAGAGGGGATGCTTTATGTTATAAAGCCTGAAAAACAAATTGCATTTTAAAATATGAGATTCAAAAAGGGTAAATTTAAAAAGAAATATAAACAAAACCAAAAACTGGATTAACATCACGTATAAAGAACAGAAGCCTACATCAACTGATAGGAGCAAAATAAAAATTAAAAAGTATAATAGTAGTATAATAAAAAAAGTCATTAAATTAACAGTCATCATCCAATCAACTGACGCAGTAACTGTCAAATGCACTGATCTTTTGGGGCAAGCAGGCCAGAGAGAATACAGCACACATTTGCACTCAGCAAACACAGGCACACAGGACGGAGGAGAAGGCTGATCTCGACTGTGAAGCTCAATGTGTTTCAGTACCTAATATAACACACCACACAGTATATATAATTTTATATTAGTGGAGTTTAGATTACATTACTAAAGTTTCTTACTTCCCTTGAAATGACATACATGCCTTAATGTGCTACACGTGGAAATGGGAATTCCATGCCAAAATATTTGGGATACTTTTCACTTAGACATCTGCCTACACCTGTCTCATTGCAATGTATTACAAGACACAATTAGCACTATGATTAGCATCAATGTTTCTTTGCACCAATAAAAGATTTAAAAGACAGCAAAGTTAATCAAATGTGAGACGTTTGAGCATGATAGTATAATGCCGCCTGAAGGTGGGGTTCACTATGATGTCTGTTATGAAAGTTAAATTTGAATGCTATTTCAAAATGCAGAATTCCAGACTCCTTAAAAGTTGGGGAGATGGGACCTCTTACTCTGAAGTATGCAATGGAACCGCAAGTCAACTTGCAACTTCCACTCGGAAAACATGGTTCTGGGACACATTTCATTTTCCGAAACATTGTGCACGTGTTGAATGTCGTTTTCGGTTGTATCTGTGTTAAGCAGTGTGCACTAGGCTATATTGACTTTAGTTTGATGGGTGTGAGCGGGTGTAAGCCAATCAGCAGTGAGGTGTTTATAAACCTTGTCATATTAAAAGGGCAGTGCGTACAATAGCTTCTGATAAAGTTCTTTCCAACAATCGCACTGCTAGTGTTGTCAAAATTCGCTGTCCTCGTATTCTCTATTAAAGGACAAACTGTCCATATGAGCATCTCCTCAGTTTATGTTTCATGTGACTTTGAATTAGATATTGACTTTCTCTTTAATTTCATTGAGCAACACTTTTCACATCAGCATTCACATCCCCTCACTAAGTGGCACACAGCGCCTCCTTCCAGCCAGCAGGAGGCAGATAAGGGGAGAGAGAGGTAGAGAGAGAGACAGATAGAGAGAAACATCATGCAACTTTTGCTAAAGTGCATGGCATTCAGGCAATGAGATGGTGATATCTGGTCTATTAGTGTGTGTGGAAATGCACAAGTGTATGTGTATGAATATGTAAATGCTGTCATAGTTAGTCTAATCAACTACACTAAAATAAACATTATGTTTATTTTTTTAAAATTACTATTGCCAGTAATGTAACTCATCCTATGTTTGTATATATATATATATATATATATATATATATATATATATATATATATATATATATATATACGTACATAGGATAAGTTACATTACTGGCAAGTTTCATTGATTCAGGTAGGTTCATCATCACAAGGTCTATTATGGAGATTTTCTATCATCATTTTATTTTAAGATCTATAGTTTCTACTGGAAATTATTACCGGATTATTATAACAGCATGGAATTCATAATTGTTTTACAGCACAGGATTAACATAATTTGCGGATCTCAGGGAATAAATAGAAACATATTTAAGGTTCCTTTTTTATTGTGTTATTAGTGCGACTTAAAAAAATATGTGTACAATTCATTTTGTAGCATTACATTGATAAAATCTGAGAATATTTCAACAGTACAATTTTATATTATTAATTTTTTTATGTTATAAATGATTAATAATGATTAATACAATCTAGTCATCAATTTATTATTTTGGGATAGACATAACCTCGATTTCTATATTTTAAAGCATGTGTTTACTAATCTGGGGGCATTTCTACAGGTAGTTTATAATATGAAATTAACATAATCTGAGGCTATTTCTACAGTTTGTCTATAGTGATAGTGACATGATTAATATAAACTGTGGATAATTCCACAGATTGTTTATAATATGGGATTAATATAATATGGGGTTATTTCTGTAGTTAGTTTTTTTCACGTAATTAATGTAATCTGGTGTTATTTCTACAGTTTGTCTATAGCACATGATTAATATAATCTGGGGGCATTTCTACAGTTTGTTTATAATATGGGATTAATATAATCTGGGGTTATTTCTGTAGTTTGTTTGTAGTAGGGAAATAATGTAATCTGGGGTTCATTGTAGAGTTGGTCTATAGCATGAGATTAGTAAGTGAAACACTAAAACTGTGTGAGTGCAGAAATGAAAAAGATGGCTGGGTCAATTAGGTGTGTTTAGTCTGAGTGCATTCTGTCATAAACCGTAACCCATATAAGCTTGAAGATGCAGATTTATCATCATCAGGCACTCCAGGCTTCAGCGCTCACCATACAGGAAGCACATGCTTTGGGAAGAGGAAGCATAGGGGTTTGGGGCAGGGGATTGTGGGTAATGGGTGCATTGAGAGGCAGAGAGAAAATTACAAACCAACCGTGGGCTACAAGTAGGTTCAGAGATGAATGGGTTTGTTTGACAGTGAGAACAGCGATTGGTTTGGGATGGTCACACATGGAGGGGCGGTGAGGGAGGGACATAGTGCATTTTTGTTTGTTTGTTTGTTTGTTTGTTTGTTTTGGATTGGATGGGTTTATCAGGGTAGAGACGCCAACAAAGCAGAGGATTAAAGAAAGCATGTAAAAAGAACAGGAACAACAGTCGTTACGGATACAGTCGGCAGGCTGCTTAATCACACACAGACAACATGATTCCTTCCGCTGGCTGTTCCAGTGGCCACGGACGGCACAGGTCGACTATGCATACAGAAAACTGGCAGTGGTAGCACTTTATTAGAAAATGATTAAGTTTCTGTGTGTGTTGTAATAGTTTGTTATTACTGTTAGTACCTGAGAGACGATTAAAAAATATCGATAGAAATATCGATCAACAACGTGTATTTGGAATTGTAGAAATACATATGTTTATTGTAGTCTAAATAATAATGATTTGACTAATTGATAATTAATTATTATCTTGAAATAGTAATCATTATAAGTAGTTGCATATTATAATAGATATTAATAAATGATTCCTTTTTTAACCTGTTATAAAGATGTTACAAAAAATATTTTATTAATTTAATTTTTTATTTAATTAATTATAAAGTATTTAAATTATAAAGTATATATATATATTGACTGTCTCAGATTGGGTCTCCATTCTCTGTACTAATAGTACTACAGTAGTTTTGTCAGCATTGGTATTACAGTGATTTCAGCATTTACATGACAAGACATGGAACAGTACTCGCCCACATTCCTAGTATGTTAGTCTATCAAGTGAGTGTGCTCAGTGGCCACTGGAACAGCCAAATACAGATTCAAAACCTGTACAGCAGTGAATGTCTACCACACACAAATACTGTATTAATATATGTTTATATATATTATATTATATATATATATATATATATATATATATATATATATATATATATATATATATATATATATATATATATATGTATACACAGTGGGGTCAAAAAGTCTAAGATCACATTGCGGTTATTTTTAATTTCACCTAAATCTGGAAATAGACAGCAGAGAATTGTTTTCACAGATTTCTCAGCACACGTAGAGCCTTATTCTGATTTCTTTCAGATTTTTGAGCCTGTACATGTGCCATAAGAGACTGTAGTGCTAGAAATAAGCTCGTGTTTTAGATGGCTCTTAGGTGAAGCACTTCACAACTTTTACAAGCATTCTCAGACACCTGGACCCCAGTTTGTGTGTGTGTATATGTATATATATCCTCGCTGTCCAAAGAAAAACATGTATCTCCATTTTTGTTGACTTTTATTTTTTTGACTCATTTGATCACATGACCTGCTGTTTACACTGTGTGGACATTTAATGAAGAATGAACCTTCAGAAATGGCCCAAGACCACCTGGAAGGACTTCTGGTTCCATTGACTTCCATTCAAATTAAATGAGGTTTTTGGCCTTTTCTGTAAAGTTTTGGAGATACCTGCTTTTCTTTGGACAGCCACAATATCTATCTATCTATCTATCTATCTATCTATCTATCTATCTATCTATCTATCTATCTATCTATCTATCTATCTATCTTATTAGCTATAGCACAATACAACCAGACCCATATACACAGATCACCACACGCTAAAGGACACAAACACACAGGATATAAATGTTTCATCATCATCATCATCATCATCATCATCATCATCGTCTTCTTACTGACAGTAACTACTAACTACACTACAGCACTACTGACTTATATCATAATCCGTATACACTGATCGGCCTTAACTTCACAACCCCCTTCTTACATCTACACTCACTGTCCATTGTATGAGGCTGCACTGACCATATAAAGAGTTCTCCATGATGGTCAGAGGAGCTGATAACATAGACACTGAGTGTAGATATAAGGAGGTGACTGTGAAGTTAGGGCTGAGCAGTATATAAACTACAGCTCTGGAAACAAATAAATCAAAGACCCCTCTTCTTAAATCAGCATCTCCACATGTACAGCAGGTTCTTAGTGAGGAACCGAAGGTTGGGTTCTAGCTTTACTGGCAGATACAGTGAGCGTCTGGTTCATAAGAACAAGGTCCAGCAGCCAACACACAGGACAACACAGCTACAGACTGGCAGAGGGCCACACCCACTCTCTACTGACCGTGATGAGCGCCACCTCATTCCAATGTCCCTTACCCACCGTAAGATGACCTCGAGTGACCTACAGAGAGACTGGAGAGCGGTGGCTGGGGTGCAGAGCGAGCATGGTTCTAAAAACAGGCTTCTGGAGGTCATTAGTGATTTTCTAAATACACAGATCTAATACAATATCTGATCTGGAGTTTGGGAGACATGGTTCCAGTAGTGTAGAGAATCAAACAGAACCAACACAAACCCAGAACCTGCACACCTAGAGACACTGATCATTGAGGTGGTCTCTGAAATTTTTCCAGAGCTGTACATACATACACACAGCATGCTTCAACGCAGTTGTTTTATTTTTTATAATATAATATTTTATATCTTATATTTTTAAGGTTATCAATAAAATGCCTACATGTATGTATATGGATGGCATATTCTGGACAGGCCACCCATCCGCTAAGAGTCCTCAACCGCCGCAGCACATTCATAACCATGACACCACTGCTGGCTCCAGAACCGGAGCGGAATACTCACCCCGAGCTCCGTTACTAAAATATCAGTGATGCTTCCGAGAATGGAGACGAAATCAAAAATATTCCAGGCGTCTCGGAAGTAATTCTGCAGGGAGACGAAAGAAGGCACCGCATTAGCCAATCAAAAAAAACCATTCAAATCTGCATTAACCAATCAGACGCTGAGCACTCCACCCAATCACGGGGCTGTAGCCATGGAGACAGGCAGGTAGCGGCTGTGAGAGAGTGTATTTCGGGATCTCTCTAAAGAGGCCAGCTGTAGAAAACTCTCAGGCCTAAAGGAGCAACACATTAATATTAATACCCAGCCAGTCTGAGGAGGCGTGTTCATACCAGCAGCCTGAGAGCAGGTTGTGGCGGTCTATCACAGTGACGTCTATCGGCGTGTGACCTCCTGAGATCCAGGATGATGTGAATACCGTTTCTACTGGGCTAAGGCTTCCAACGAGCGCTAATCTAACACCGCTCGACTCATGGGATCGCACTGTACTGTGCCCAGGCCTGCGAGTAGGGTGGCCACTTTGATAAGCCCAAAAAGGGAGGCATCCCACCACCAAATGGTGGAGCCCATAAAGGTCAGGAGGGGGTCGGGGCACGACGCTAGAACAGAATTAAAATCATAACCCAACCTATATAACATACATGATGCTCACTGGGTGGAATAGACGACATTCCGGAATCAGATTGACTAGCATTATGAGGACTGACCTGCGGTTAGCTTGGTAGGCGGGTCACAATGTCACATGACCCTGGTAAACCAATGAAATACAAGGTATGTCTTTTGGCACAGACGTAGTATTGCTGGCGAGCAAGAGTCCGTCCAGGTACTGCACCGGACCGAGGACTGGGAGTTGACAAACCAGACTAGTCTTGTAGTCTTGGTCCAGTGAGACTCTCAGGTGAGGCACTTCACACACAAGCCTTCTCAGACTTCTGGAACTTGAAAAACCGGACTGTCCGGCCTAATATGGCCACCCTACTTGAGAGGTGGACTCGGGCACGGGTCACTTAGGCCCGGACATGGTGTGTGATCGCTAATCAGGTCCGAGCATGGCACAACAGGAAGCCAACTTTAGCCTCAGGAGAGGTTTGGATAGCTCGGCTCTGTGGCTCCAAGGAAACAGGGGGGTGAATACTCCAAGGTGGGGACATTGTGTGGGGCCAGAACGTGCGGTAGGCGCTGCACTTTATGGCATGGCAACACTCTACTATACTTCAAGTAGAGTCTTATTTTTACAACCCTTGGAGTTGGAGGTCGGGGTTGGGGGTGGGGGGTGGCGTAGATGCTCTAGGCATAGTTTGAGTGCGTGTATGTTGCAGGGAGACTCACTCGGACCCCGAAGGCGATCATTTTCAGAATACACTCCATGAAGAAGAGGATGGTGAAGACGATGTTCAGGTTCTTCAGGACTTGGTCGTAGAGTTCTGGAGCTTCGTGATACTGGACACAAACAGGAATGCATTTTTACACTTCGGCCGGACGTGGGGACCCACATGCTACTCTGAGGCTACAAGGTTGATGTAGCTAACTGGTACGCGAGTTAGCACGAGGCTAACTGCCGTTAGCATTCATGATGGCTGCTACTGTGTTCAACTATGCTGATGTAACAAGGATGGTGCCCTGTGTGTAGGGAAGAGGAAGAGCAGGATGTACCTTCATCATGAGGACGATGGTGTTGAGTGCGATCAGAGCCATGATGCTGTACTCGAACGGCGGAGAAACCACAAACTGCCACATCCGGTACTGGAAGCTCAGTTTATTCTTGGGCATGTGGCGAGTCAGCGGTTTAGCGTTTATAGCAAAGTCTATACAGGCTCTCTGCAACACAGACACACACACGGGGTTATATATCGCCGCTGTCCAATCAAAACGTGTTTCTCCATTTTTGGCGATTTTTACTTTTATGTATCATTTGATCACATGAGATGCCGTGTACACTGTGTGGGAATTTCATGATGAATGGACCAACAGAAACGGCCCACAGGTCGCTTGGAAAAAGTCTGGTTCCATTGACTTACATTGGAATTAAATCGGGTTTTGGCCTCTCCTGTAAAGTTGCTATTTTGGAGATACTTTATGGGGATATGCTATATAACTCAACGCTCACTGTCAAAAGAGAACCTTCCGGAGTTCAAACTGTTCACACCTCGTTCTTTTCCAGACTGTAGTCCTCCATCATTTTGTCTCCTTGCTCCTGGAAGGTGATGATAATCAGAGCGACGAAGATGTTGACGAAGAAGAAGGGGAAGACAACGAAGTACACCACGTAAAAGATGGACATCTCCATCCGGAAACCCGGGCTAGGGCCCTGATTCTCGAAGGTGGAGTCCACCGAGTGCTTCAACACCCTGACGGAGAGAGAGATTATGTATTAGTGGCCTACTAAATTTGATTTACAGGCCTCAGTTTTCCAAAACCACTATACTTTTCCCGTACTGTACATTCATAGGCACCCTCTGTCTGAAATGGCCTGTTAGAGCTCCTGTGTCTCTAAGCCCCGCCTTCTAATGAGCCCAGTGTGTTCCGATTGGTCATCTTACACACTCAGTTCTGAATGGTCAACAGTCAAACAGGTTCCACCCCTACATGCACTCCAATAGTTGCTGAGCTTGCCAGTAGGTGGCCAATAAGGGCCGTATTACGTGGTGACATCACCGTGTAACAGGAAAACAGTCTTGGTAAGGCGTTTCTGGTGTTCAGCGCAGAACATGTGCTCAGTAATGATCCCCGGGATTCACATGGATGTACTTACTGCGGCCACCCCTCCCCAGTGGACACGGTGAAGAGAGTTAGCAGGGCCCACAGCACGTTGTCGTAGTGAAAATCGTACTTCTTCCACTCCCGCTTCTGAGCTTTCACTTCGTTATCGCGCTCATACACCAGGTACTCACCCCTAGTACACACACAGTACAGAAGAGTCAGCCTGTCCTGCCATACACTCGTTGCATAAACACTGATAATCCGACATAATCTCATTGATATTTATGTTCTGATGTAACTATATGGATGACCTGAGGGCTTATAATGGTGACTAATCCTGCCTAATTAGCCCATACAGGTGAATAACTTCACCTGAGGGGTCTATAAAGATACGTAATCTCATATAAATGTCCATAATCCCACCAACTGTTTAAAATAATCTCATATGGAGGGTATTTAAAAATCATTACTCAAAGGTGAATAATCTCATATGTGGGGTGTATGAGGTTGAAAAATATCACCTGCCAGGTTCATAAACATGAATAATCTCATCTCCAGGGGGTATAAAGGCCAATAATCCCAACTCTGGGTATATAAAGGTGAATAATCTCACATGAGAGGTGTATAACGGTAAATACAGATACAGGATTTTCAAGTGTATATAGGGTGAATATCTGTGAATAATCTCATCTGTGGTACACTGGTGAATAATTAGTAAATCCATGATGGTAAATAATCTCTCTAGCAGGTGCATAACAATGAACAACATCATAAATGTGGGTTTATAATGGTGAATAATCTCACCTGCATGGTCTGTAGCGCAAATAATCTCACCTGTAGGTGTATAACGATTCATAATCTCACCTGCCGAGTGTCTAAAGGCAAATAATCTCACCTGTAGGTGTATAACGATTCATAATCTCACCTGCCGAGTGTCTAAAGGCAAATAATCTCACCTGCAGGGTCAGTAACAGTGAATAATTTCACCTGCCAAATGTCTAAAGACAAATTATCTCACCTGCAGGGTCAGTAACAGGGAATAATCTCACCTGCCGAGTGTCTAAAGGCAAATAATCTCACCTGCAGGGTCAGTAACAGTGAATAATCTCACCTGCCGAGTGTCTAAAGGCAAATAATCTCACCTGCAGGGTCAGTAACAATGAATAATCTCACCTGCAGGGTCTGTAACAGTGAATAATCTCACCTGCCGAGTGTCTAAAGGCAAATAATCTCACCTGCAGGGTCAGTAGCAGTGAATAATCTCACCTGCCGAGTGTCTAAAGGCAAATAATCTCACCTGCAGGGTCGGTAACAGTGAATAATCTCACCTGCCGAGTGTCTAAAGGCAAATAATCTCACCTGCAGGGTCAGTAGCAGTGAATAATCTCACCTGCCGAGTGTCTAAAGGCAAATAGTCTCATCTGCAGGGTCAGTAACAGGGAATAATCTCACCTGCCGAGTGTCTAAAGGCAAATAATCTCATCTGCAGGGTCTGTAACAGGGAATAATCTCACCTGCCGAGTGTCTAAAGGCCGAGTGTCTAAAATAATCTCACCTGCAGGGTCAGGGTCACCCAGTGCAGTGAGTATAATGAACTATCTCACCTGCCGAGTGTCTAAAGGCAAATAATCTCATCTGCAGGGTCTGCCGATAATCTCACCTGCCGAGTGTCTAAAGGCAAATAATCTCAACTGCAGGGTCTGTAACAGGGAATAATCTCACCTGCCGAGTGTCTAAAGGCAAATAATCTCATCTGCAGGGTCAGTAACAGGGAATAATCTCACCTGCCGAGTGTCTAAAGGCAAATAATCTCACCTGCAGGGTCAGTAGCAGTGAATAATCTCACCTGCCGAGTGTCTAAAGACAAATAATCTCACCTGCAGGGTCAGGGTCAGTAGCAGTGAATAATCTCACCTAACAGTGTCTGAAATAATCTCACCTGCAGGGTCAGTAGCAGTGAATAATCTCACCTGCCGAGTGTCTAAAGGCAAATAGTCTCACCTGCAGGGTCAGTAACAATGAATAATCTCACCTGCCGAGTGTCTAAAGGCAAATAATCTCATCTGCAGGGTCTATAACAGGGAATAATCTCACCTGCCGAGTGTCTAAAGGCAAATATTCTCATCTGCAGGGTCAGTAACAGGGAATAATCTCACCTGCCGAGTGTCTAAAGGTAGGGTCTCATCTAATCAGTGAATAATCTCACCTGCCGAGTGTCTAAAGGCAAATTATCTCACCTGCAGGGTCAGTAGCAGTGAATAATCTCACCTGCCGAGTGTCTAAAGACAAATAATCTCACCTGCAGGGTCAGTAGCAGTGAATAATCTCACCTGCCGAGTGTCGCAAAGGGTCAGTTTAGACTCGTCCGTGCAGTAGAAGAAACGGCCCTTAAAGAGCTCTCACCTGCCGAGCCACCACGGCAAAGATGAACCTGCCGAGTGTCTAAAGGCAAATATTCTCATCTGCAGGGTCAGTACAGGAATGATCTCACCTGCCAGTGTAGGACACCTGCAGGGTCAGTAGCAGTGAATAATCTCACCTGCCGAATCTCAGGTGATATTCAACACGTTCTTCACCGAGTCTAAAGTTGCAGGGTGTATAAATGCAAATAATCCAACACAGTACAAGGATATAATCTCACCTGCAAAACAGCCTCCGTGGGAGAAGAGAGAGAGCATAGATATATGAAATAGAAAAGAAAAGAGAGATATAGAGAAATTAATAACTAATATAAAGAATTTATTTTTTTTTTAAATTATGAACAGTTTTTGACTCGTTTTAATTGAAGCCAATTTTTATCCGGTACAGTGAGAAAATTTGGCTTCCAGAAATCCCCTAAATTAAGTTAAAAGCATTTGGAAAAATTCTTTCAATTTTTTCAATTTCAATAATCTGAAAATAAGAATATATATATATATAATATATTATATTTTAAGGTATATTAACCAGATTACTTTTCGGTGGCAGGCTTACCTTTAGTTTAGGCAGACGCTTGATGGTCTTGAGTGGTCGCAGGACTCGCAGCACTCTCAGAGACTTGATAACACTAATGTCCTTCCCCTTAGTGCTCCCCCTACAGGATGGAGGCCAAATGACATGATATCAGCTACCCGGACTGAAGGGGGTTACTCAGGCACAATGCAGTCAGGATCTACACATCCATGGGCAGCGGTTCCACACTGCAGACGGATCTTGTTCAGTTCTGGTTTCACTTTAATCAGACATCACTGCTGCAAAAGAACGCAGGCCTGGAACCGGTACTACGGCGGAAAATCGAATTTCCTCATTTTCCGCGCAACTTATCCCAAGTGTAGTCGCTCACGTAGCTGTGACGGAAGTTTCCGCTTCCCACTGGCGCTCCGGGGGCTAATGTGGCTACCCTGTATTGTATGCCCCACCAATTAGCATCACACATTAGCATCACACATGTTCAGTAATCTTCAATACATATTTACATGCTACCTAAGCTCAAGTGCAAACCCCTAGTGACAGCACCAAACATGCGTTGGCCGATTGACTCCATTTGGGATAAGAGGGAGGAAACTGGGGGAATTGGAATTTTCATCAAACCAGTTTTCCATTTCAGTCATTCCCTGAAGTTTGTGGGCATTCCGAAAGCATAGCACATTCAGATCGTCATTTACAGACTGTCAGGCATTTCCTGGTGCAATGCCCAGCCAACCCTCTTTCTTTCTTTCTGTTAGAGCGTTGGGGGATGGGGGTCTGGTGAGGGGGTCTGAGGAATGGGGGTCTGAGTTGTTAACATGGTGAGGCTGGGGGTGTTTAGGTGGATTCTCTGGTTTGTGTCCAACTGAGGCGTGAGGAACCCGAAAGCGGTCAAACGAGGACACAAAGTCAGGTGTAAGAGGTCGCTCAGGCTGATGAAGACATAGATGCTCCTTCACACCTGCATTCATCACGATACAGGTTGTTCATCCATCGGTGAGGGCTGTTGTGGATTAACTCCACAACATTTGCCTCAGATGGAGACGAATAATAATCATGTGACTCGGTTTCCACCAGCAGTATGTCAAAAAATGTGACGTATTAACATATGGCCTTTATTTACGTTATTTCAAGTCATAATTGACGCAACCATAAAGCCAGAGCCCATTAATGTACAGCCAATAATAATTCCAAGTTTTTTTATAACACTTACAGTTGTTATTTCCCAGTAATTTGACTTTTATATCAAAATAATTACTTTTAAAAATATGGAAAATAGTGACCTAAAATTGTAATATTTAACCCATAAATTTCTATGATTTAATCAGCATTTCTAATTTAGAATTTCAACATAGTATTTAAAGTATTAAGGATTCAAGTTTTTAGCAACTATTCTTTATATAGTAATTGTTAACATTCTGAGAGTCTGAGAATTGAAAGATTGGGGTATTTATTACAGAATTATATTGACATTAAGTAATTATTAGTCAAATTTGTAGACATTATTATTAGACATTTGTATGTAGTTTACATATATTATATATAGCTAAATATTAGCAATGACTTTATTACAATGGCTTTTTATATTGAACTGTTAAGCACTTTTGTAATGGACTTTAGCTCTTTAAATGTGCTATATAAATAATTAGCATTTATTTGTCTAATATTTATTTAAAACTTAGATATAATATGCATCCAGCAAATACATATCTATTAGTGTCTAAGATGAGATAAGATAAGGTACCATATTGTGCCAATTGTTGAAATTTAACACAGTGGAATTTGTCTTCCGCATTTAACCCATCCGTGAAGTGAAACACCCACATACTCACTCACTAGTGAACACACACACTAGGGGGCAGTGAGCACACTTACCCGGAGCGGTGGGCAACCCTATCCACGGCGCCCTGGGAGCAGGTGGCGGTTAGGTGCCTGGCTCAAGGGCACCTTAGTCGTTACTGTCAGTTCAGGGAATCGAACCGACTTAATAATTACTCAAAATAAAAATTTGATTATTGAAATATTGTTTTTTATTAACATTAATTATTTTTTATATTATATTATATTATATTATATTATATTATATTATATTATATTATATTGATTTAAAAATAGTAATTGGTAACAGATCTTGAGATTTTGGCTAATTATAAAGTAATTATTTTGACATTTTTTGAACATTATGCACTATTTTACATTTTAATTTAATTTAATTAAGTTGAAATTTAGCAATTACTTCAATATATTAACATAAATACTCAAAATGGTGAAATATTAGTATTGTAACAATTTTAAATATTTCATAAAATAATGTCTTCAAATATTATATCATATTATAATATATTAAATTATATTGTTTTGAAAATAAATAAAAACAGATCTCAATTATTAAGCAATTATTTCGACATTAAAAAGTCAAATTTCTAGACAATTAGTCTAAATTTGTGAAATTTTGCCATACTGCTTCTAGCATGCTTGATTTTTCTCTCTGGTGGAAATGCTCTTCCGTAATTCTGTCTGGAGATCCGCTGTTTAACACAGTCAATGTTAATACAGAATCTCAACCGCGCAGCCACACTGGGGGTCCAGAGGATCTGCATGACTGAGTGGAAGCTTTGACAACCTGCCAATATATCAATAATCAGTGATCGATTGACAGTCGCTTCCAGCTGTCTGACTGTGCTCTGATGGACTGTGTGGTCTACAGTACATCAGAGCTGGGTGTGTGCGTGTATCCAGGCGAAGCCCATAACGAGGAATGACGTCTGGCAGGCAGGAAGAAAGGGGTAAATATGAGTGAGAGAGTGGAAGAGGGAGGAAGAAGGGATCATGGAAGGAGTATTAAAGAAAGAAAGAGAGAGAAGCCATCGTCAGGTGAGGCAGACAGGTGCAGTGCGACAGGAAGAAGAGAAACTTTACCCAGAGAGGCTCCTGTTCAGGATCACAGCAGAGAGACAGGAGAGAGAGTCAAACACAGAGAGAGGGAGGGAGAGGGGGAGAGAGAGAGAGAGAGAGAGAGAGAGAGAGAGAGAGAGAGAGACAGAAACAACAGGACAAAAAGGAGGAGAATTCTGAGGAAGAACATCAATATGAGACACAGACAGAGAAAAGAGCAGTGAGGAAACTCAAATGGAGCCAAACACATAGTGTCCAGTAGGGGGTGCCAACGATTCAACTGGCTTGTGGAATCTCCTGTCCTCATCAAGTTCTAATTGGTTTTGAAAAATTCAATAAGAGATTTAAATTAAGATTATAAATAACACACCAATAAAAATGCATATTTAAATGTTTTGATGAATATTCCAAAAACATTCCAAAGACAGAGTTATAGTACAATGTAAACCCAATACTGTGATTATCTTGACATAGTTATGGATCTGAAGATTTGATCTAAATATCTCATTTAAATTATATAGTTGAATGTCACTCCAGATGTTCCTTTCACTAGAACTTCCGCCGGGATCTTAATTTTATTAGAACTTATTCCAGGTGTTAATTTTACTATAATTTTCATTCTGAATGTTAATTTATTAAGAAATTTGAATCCAGCTGTTACTGTAATTAGAACTTTATTACAGACACTAATTTTAGTAGTATAGCAATATGCTTGTAATCTACTAGTCTACCAACAGGCTGGTAATCTACTAGTGTAGCAATATGCTTGTAATCTACTAGTCTACCAATAGGCTGGTAATCTACTAGTCTACCAATAGGCTGGTAATCTACTAGTGTAGCAATATGCTTGTAATCTACTAGTCTACCAATAGGCTGGTAATCTACTAGTCTACCAACAGGCTGATGATCTACCAGTCTACCAACAGGCTAGTAATCTACTAGTTTACTAACAGGCTGGTAATCTACTAGTGTAGCAATATGCTTGTAATCTACTAGTCTACCAACAGGCTGGCAATCTACTAGTCTCCCAACCGGCTGGTAATCTACTAGTGTAGCAATATGCTTGTAATCTACTAGTCTACCAACAGGCTGGTAATCTACTAGTCTACCAACAGGCAAGCAATCTACTAGTCTACCAATAGGCTGGTAACCTACTAGTCTATTAACAGGCTGGTAATCTCTACTAATTGGTACCTAGTCTATAGGCTGGTAAATACTAGTGTAGCACTAGCTTGTACTAGTCTACATGCTTGTAATCTACTAGTGTAGCAATATGCTTGTAATCTACTAGTCTATCAACAGGTTGGTAATCTACTAGTTTACCAATAGGCTGGTAATCTACTAGTCTACCAACTGGCTGGTAATCTACTAGTCTACCAACAGGTTGGTAATCTACTAGTCTACCAGCAGGATGGCAATCTACTAGTGTAGCAATATGCTTGCAATCCACTAGTCTACCAATAGGCTGGTAATCTACTAGTTTACCAATAGGCTGGTAATCCACTAGTCTACCAATAGGACAGTTTTGTGAATGTAAACAGCAATGACATGATTTGTGGGTGGGGCTACCAACGGTTGGTAATCCTACTATTTTACCAGGTTGGAATATAGGCTTAATCTACTAGTGCCAGAATGCATGATTTGTGGGTGGGGCCTAACGGGTGCCAGAATGTGACAGTCAAAACAGCTGCGTCAGGTGCAGAAATAAAATCCGGATCATCTGACGGCCTTCTCCTGTCATTTTAATGATTTGCCAGCAAAGCACGAAGCAATGGGCCAAGGCTGCCTGACCCGTTCTCACTGTTGGGTTGGGGACGGAACTAAATGGCCGAGTTTCAGGGGTCGGAAGTTTTCACTTGCCTTGTGGAAATAAACTGAGATCCAGGCCGTTTGTTTAGCCCAAGAAGACTGGTGCCACGAGTCATTTTACTGCCTTGAGTCAGTTAAAGCTCCAGACTGCCAGTTAATTATGGATGCATTCATGTACGCAGCATGTGCATTGTTTCCAATCTCATCTACAGGTGATTTACAAGCTCTGTGTTATTGGCTTCAGTTTTCTCACCTCAACATAGTTGGAGACGTTTCTAAAAATGACAGTGCCTTTGCAAACTGAAGATTGCATCCTTTCAAATTGTGAGTTCTATTTAAAGACAATATTTCATTTTTTTGTTTTCCCATTTTTTTTATTTTTGGATGTTAATGTTATGTATTAGGTAAGTACTCACTAGAACTACTTCATTTAAAAAAAAAAAAAAAAGTCTCAGGAACATAGCGTACTGAGGCCTGGATTCAGAATGGAAATACAGGCGGTTTGAATGAAATGCATTGGCTGCATTAAGGAAGTTTCAGCACACTACTCATGCCACTTTGGCATCATTAGTATATGTCCAAACGTAAACAAGTATCTCCAAAATACTACTTTTACAAAAGAAGACAAAACCTGCTTTTCTAAAAACAGATATATGAACTGATTTTGTATCAAGCAATTTTAACGCATTTCTTTTATCATTATAAATATTTCACACAATATAAAGATAAAAAAAATGAAAAAAAAACATACATAACTATAACTTTTTAAAAAATATATACATACTATGTTCGTCCCGAAAACATCAGCTTCCTGCAGAAACCTTTAGGCTAGTCAAATATAGGAATTAATGTACCTAAGTGTAAGACTCATACTCAGCAAGACTCATGCAGGAATTCTATATTAATTATTTCTGACTCATAGCTCATTGATACGAATTGAGGAATAGTGTGGAAAGTGCAGATATGAGTTATTGGAGATTATTCTAGATAGCTCAAAAAAACTGTAAGTAGAAAAATGTATTATAATCTTTAAAAAATTATCTTAATATTTCTTTTCACGATTTGAATTTGTATATTAATATAAAAAGCTATTGGACAAAAATTACAACTTGTAAATGACAAATTAAATCTGCACACCAGTTTGCAGGAATCTGATGAAAAAGGTCAAAATATTCCCTTCTCAGGTATTCCTGGAACTGCAGAGCCCACCCCCCTGAAAAAAAGAAACATCCTCCAGAGAGCTCCGCCCACCCACACTTCCAAAAAAGGGCTGGGCGATACAGTATGATCCATATCAAATTAACATAAATAATAATTATTAATAATTGTATGCATTGTAATGCATGGTTGCAGTCCAAGTAATAGCTCCAAGAGTCAAAAGAACAATATATAAAAAGGAATCTACTTTTTAATAAAACATAAAAAGCAAAACACATCAAAACAGCTAGCATGAAAACAGACTGGCCAGCTGGTTTGAGTGAACCGCTAGACGGGTCTAGAGGGACACTCGGTTCCACCTAGTCTACTGAAGTAGCATGCAGGAACCTAAAGGCACCATACTTCTATTGAATAAACCTCAAATGTGAATTATGGTTGTTATGACTGATTTATCGCCCAGGCCTACCTCCCCCCAACACCCCGGCGTGCAGAAGAAAGAGAGAGCGGTACCTGCAGCAGGGCTGGGCTCTGGCCACTCCACACGGAACACACCTGGGCACTAAAGGGCTACAGGTGCCTGGAGGCCCCCCCCACACGGCCCCAACCATTGGGACCTCAGGTGACCCAATCCACAGGGAGTGGAAGTGAGGGTTGGGGATGCGAGGTGTTGCGGGGTGGGGAAGTGAGGGAGGTGCTGATGAAGATGGAGGGAGAAGAGCCTCCTCTTCGGCCAGTGTCTCAGTTTATTTAATACCATAATACTGATTATCAGTTTACGAAAAAGGTGCTCTACAATGTTGAAGTGACCCACACAGTCTTTCTGACAGACTGTAATACTCTACAGGAAATGTAGGGGGCGATATGACCCACACGTTCATTCTGACAGACTGTAATACACTACAGGTAGTGTAGGGGGCTATAGGACCCACACGGTCATTCTGACATACTGTAATACACTACAGGAAGTGTAGGGGGCGATATGACCCACACGTTCATTCTGACAGACTGTAATACACTACAGGAAGTGTAGGGGGCGATATGATCCTCACGGTCATTCTGACAGACTGTAATACACTACAGGAAGTGTAGGGGGCTATAGGACCCACACGGTCATTCTGACATACTGTAATACACTACAGGAAGTGTAGGGGGCGATATGACCCACACGGTCATTCTGACAGACTGTAATACTCTACAGGAAGTGTAGGGGGCGATATGACCCACACGTTCATTCTGACATACTGTAATACACTACAGGAAGTGTAGGTGTGCGATACGACCCCACGGTCATTCTGACAGACTGTAATACACTACAGGAAGTGTAGAGGGCGATACGACCCCACGGTCATTCTGACAGACTGTAATACACTACAAGAAGTGTAGGGGGTGATACGACCCGCACCGTCATTCTGACAGACTGTAATACACTACAGGAAGTGTAGAGGGCGATACGACCCCACGGTCATTCTGACAGACTGTAATACACTACAAGAAGTGTAGGGGCGATATGACCCACACCGTCATTCTGACAGACTGTAATACGCTACAGGAAGTGTAGGGGCGATATGACCTACACGGTCATTCTGACAGACTGTAATACGCTACAGGAAGTGTAGGGGGCGATATGACCTACACGGTCATTCTGACAGACTGTAATAAGCTACAGGAAGTGTAGGGGGCGATATGACCCACACGCTCATTCTGACAGACTGTAATACACTACAGGAAGTGTAGGGGGCTATATGACGCGCACCGTCATTCTGACAGACTGTAATACACTACAGGAAGTGTAGGGGGCAATATGACCGACATGGTCATTCTGGCAGACTGTAATACACTACAGGAAATGTAGGGGGCGATATGACCCTTAGGTCATTCTGACAGACTGTAATACACTACAGGAAGTGTAGGGGGCGATATGACCCACACAGTCATTCTGGCAGACTGTAATACACTACAGGAAATGTAGGGGGCGATATGACCCTTAGGTCATTCTGACAGACTGTAATACGCTACAGGAAGTGTAGGGGGCGATATGACCCACACAGTCATTCTGGCAGACTGTAATACTCTACAGGAAGTGTAGGGGGCGATACGACCCACACAGTCATTCTGATAGACTGTAATACACTACAGGAAGTGTAGGTGGCGATATGACCCACACGGTCATTGTGACAGACAGTAATACTCTACAGGAAGTGTAGGGGGCGATATGACCCGCACCATCATTCTGACAGACTGTAATACACTACAGGAAGTGTAGGGGGCGATATGACCTCTATTGTTACTGTAAGTAATATTCAATTACAAAACAGAGTACAACTCTTTACAAACATGGGCCAAGAGACAAAAGACAGACAGACAGTGGGAGACACAGAAAGAGAAAGAGAGAGAAAGAGAAGAAGAGAGATGGAATGTGAACTGGAGGATTGTATGAATGTGAAAAGCGAAAGCAAGGAGAACAAATGAGAGAACTTGTTGCACGAGGCAAACAGAGCTTGTCTGAGACGAGGGACAGAGAGATACAGAGGAGTGAGAGAGCGAAAGACACAAAGAGAGAAGAGTGTGTGCACGTAAGAGAGACAGAGAGAGAGAGACAGACAGAGGGAGAGAGTAAAAGAGGTGCATGAGGGGCAGCAGGCGGTGCAATGGGGCGAATCGGGGAGTAAAGGGGCACTTACGTGAAGCCGAAGGCCACCAGGGCACCACTAACCACTATAAAGTCCAGAAAGTTCCAGAGGTCTCGGAAATACGAGCCTTCATGTAGAACCAACCCCAGAACCACCATCTACAATGCAGAGAGATCACAATGAATCTGGCATAATTCTCAGTTCTAGATACTTTCTACAGGTTCCGAGGCCTTTAGAACAGTGACAACTGAGCTGTGAGTATCTAAATAGCTGAGAGGAGTGAGAGGAAGCAATATTTGGCTGGGTGAGGGGAGATTCTAACTTTAGAATTGAATAGAATTTGTGACTGTGTGAGGGGACGTTTTATGTTAAGACGTGTATAGAGTTTGTGTGACTGGGTGATTAGAAATTTTAACTTTAGAACTGAATAGAATTTGTGACTTGATAAGGGGAAATTTTAACTTAATAATTGAATAGAATTTATGTGACTGGATGAGGGGAAATTCTAACTTTGGAACTGAATAGAATTTGTGACTGGGTGAGGAGAAATTTTATGTTTACAAGTGTATCAAGTTTGTGTGACTGGGTGAGGAGAAATTTTAACTTTAGAACTGAACAGAATTTGTGACTGGATGAGGGGAAATTCTAACTTTAGAACTGAATAGAATTTATGTGACTGGGTGAGGGGATGTTTTATCTTTAGAAGTGAATAGAATTTATTTGACTGGGTGAGGGGAAATCCTAACTTTAAAACTGAATAGAGTTAGTGACTGGGTGTGGGGAAATTCCAACTTTAGAACTGAATAGAATTTGTGACTGGGTAAGGGGACGTTTTATGTTAAGAAGTGTATAGAGTTCGTGTGCCTGGGTGAGGAGAAATTTTAACTTTAGAACTGAACAGAATTTGTGACTGGATGAGGGGAAATTTTAACTTAATAATTGAATAGAATTTATGTGACTGGGTGAGGGGATGTTTTATCTTTAGAAGTGAATAGAATTTATGTGACTGGGTGAGGGGAAATTTGAACTTTAAAACTGAAAAGAGTTTTTTTTGTGACTGGGTGAGGGGAAATTTGAGCTTTAGAACCGAATTGAGTTTGTGTGACAGGGTGAGGAGAAATTCTAACTTTAGAATTAAATAGAATTTGTGACTGGGAGAGGGGAAATTCTAACTTTAGAATTAAATAGAATTTATGATGGGGTGAGGGAATGTTTTATGTTTAGAAGTGTATAGAGTTTGTGTGACTGTGTGAGGGGAAATTTATTTAGTGACTGGGTGAGGGGAAATTTGAAATTTAAAATTAAATAGAGTTTGTGTGACTGGGTGAGGGGAAATTCTAACTTCAAAACTGAATAGAGTTTGTGTGACTGGGTGAGGGGAAATTCTAACTTTAAAACTGAATAGAGTTTGTGTGACTGGGTGAGGGGAAATTTGAACTTTTAAGAAACACATGTTTGGAATGACTTTACCTTGATCAGCATCTCAAAAGTGAACACACCAGTAAAGACATAATCAAAGTAGCGAAGAACCTGTAACACAAGATATTTATTTATATTACGTATACATTTCAATATAAATATATATATCAATTATACTTTCATATTTCATATACAGTATATCAACTTCATTTCAAATATCAATTTCTCTACGTGCCCACATACGGTCATGTAAAAGGTCAAATTTAAACGATTTCTAAGTAACACTGCCTCCACCGAGAACACATTTAAACACGGTGAAATATATATATTTTTTTTTTTACAGACCACATTTTATTTATCATCTTTTTCTCATAACAGTTAAATTCACTAAATAAACAGTTTCTGTATATCACCATGTGGAGGAGGCTGCGCTACCTTTACCTCATTTCTGAATTTAGAAATAGGCTGTATGTGTGTGTGACATTAAGCAGATGCAGCTTGTAACAATGTTCCTACGTTGTTCTGAGGTGAGTCGGGCTGCACTGGATCCTCCGCTGCCAGAGCGATGCTGCTCATGGCAATTACAGACAGAATACACATCTCAAAGTAACGCAGAGTCAGGATGTAGTGACAGCATCGCCGGAACCTGCAAACACACCACGGCGTTACATCACAGTGAGAAAAACAAATCCTCTCATCCTTCATGCAGGAACATCTTCTACTCAGCGGCTAGGTTTTTGGTGTCTAGTTCTTTCTGGGTGATTTTCTTTCACTTGTTTAGCTTCAGTTTGAGGGCGATCTTTTGATTGGTGGTTAGCTTCGATCAGTGGTTAGCTTTCATTGGTGGTTAGTTTTGGATTGGTAGTTAGCTTTTGATTGGTGGTTAGCTTTCGATCGATAGTTAGCTTTTGATTGATAGCAATCTTTTGATTTGTGGTTAGCTTTCGATTGGTGGTTAGCTTTCATTGGTGGTTAGTTTTAGATTGGTAGTTAGCTTTTGATTGGTGGTTAGCTTTCGATCGATAGTTAGCTTTTGATTGATAGCGATCTTTTGATTGGTGGTTAGCTTCGATCAGTGGTTAGCTTTCATTGGTGGTTAGTTTTGGATTGGTAGTTAGCTTTTGATTGGTGGTTAGCTTTCGATCGATAGTTAGCTTTTGATTGATAGCGATCTTTTGATTTGTGGTTAGCTTTCGATTGGTGGTTAGCTTTTGATTGGTTGTTAGCTTTTGATTGGTGGTTAGCATTTGATTGGTTGTTAACTTTCGAAAGGTGGTTAGCTTTCAATTGGGGGTAAGCTTTCGATCGATAGTGATCTTTGGATTGGTGGTTAGCTTTTGATTGGTGGTTAGCTTTCGATTGATAGTTAGCTTTTGATTGGTGGTTAGCTTCGATTGGTGGTTAGCTTTGGATTGCTGGTTGGCTTTTGATTGGTGGTTAGCTTTTGATTAGTGGTTAGCTTTCGATCGACAGCTTTTGATTGGTGGTTAGCTTTCGATTGATAGTTTTGATTGGTGTTTAGCTTTCGACTGATAGTTAGCTTTTGATTGGTGGTTAGCTTCGATTGGTGGTTAGCTTTTGATTGGTGGTTAGCTTCGCTTGGTGGTTAGCTTTTGATTGGTGGTTAGCTTTCAAATGATAGTTAGCTTTTGATTAGTGTTAGCTTTGGATTGGTAGTTAGCTTTTGATTGGTGGTTAGCTTTCGATTGATAGTTAGCTTTCGATTGATAGTGATCTTTTGATTTGTGGTTAGCTTCCGATTGGTGGTTAGCTTTTGATTGGTGGTTAGCTTTTGATTGGTTGTTAGCTTTCGAAAGGTGGCTAGCTTTCGATTGGTGGTTAGCTTTCAATTAAGGGTAAGCTTTCAAACGATAGTGATCTTTTGATTGGTGGTTAGCTTATGATTGATAGCTTTTGATTGGTGGTTAGCTTCAATTGGTGGTTAGCTTTGGATTGCTGGTTAGCTTTTGATTGGTGGTTATCTTTTGATAAGTGGTTAGCTTTCGATTGACAGTTAGCTTTTGATTGGTGGTTAGCTTTCGATTGATAGTTTTGATTGGTGGTTAGCTTTCGACTGATAGTTAGCTTTTGATTGGTGGTTAGCTTCGATTGGTGGTTAGCTTTTGATTGGTGGTTAGCTTTGCTTGGTGGTTAGCTTTTGATTACTAGTTAGCTTTTGATTGGTGGTTAGCTTTCAAATGATAGTTAGCTTTTGATTGGTGGTTAGCTTTTGATTGGGAATTAACTTTCGATTAATAGTTAGCTTTTGATTGGTGGTTAGCTTTTGATTGGGGGTTAGCTTTCGATTGATAGTTAGCTTTTGATTGGTGGTTAGCTTTTGATTGGGGGTTAGCTTTCGATTGATAGTTAGCATTTGATTGGTGAGTAGTTTTCTCTGTGTATTTTTCTCAGACCTAAACACAGAGAGACATAACACAGTTCACTTAAAGCTACATCACCCTTGTGATTTGTAAGGACATCGCTTTCATAAGTATTACTAAAGATGGGACCCCTCGTTTTTCCACTGAAGGAGAGAAATACATTGGCCATTTCAAAAACAATGTAAAGTTATTTAGACTTCATCTTTATATATTGTGAGGCCGAAAGAGCAAGTTTAATCTACTTAAGAAAACACATTTAGGTGCACAAGGGCTTTAAGGTAGGGTGCCAAATTTATAAGCGCTATTGTGTCAATGAGTGATGAATGGGTCAATACAAGTGCTCCTAAAAAAATTGGTACATTGGACTCATAATAAAATTTTATAAGCTGAAAAATGTGTAAAAAAAAAAAAGAAGTGGATGAAATATATCAATAAACACACTTCATCACAGGCAAGGTTTGAACCCAGGCTGCCGTGTTGAGAGGCAAGAGCGCTATACTAAACCTAGGTGGGAAAAAAAACAAACCCAGTTAAATAAATAAAGAAAATGAAGGAGGGGTCAACAGCCCTGCCCTTTTACTTGAGGTACTCTCTCCGATATAGTAGGGCGGAGCCAGAATAACAGAGAGAGGGATGGGTGAGAAAACCCGGGAGGGCGAGACCTCATAACCCTCAGCAGAAAGGAGAAAAAGGGGAGCGCCAGGGTCCTGACAGTAGGGGGCTCTGTAGGCCCGGCTGCACCTTAACGTCCACACACTCACGGGTTGGTAGGAGACATGATGAAGCAGGAGCTGAATGGAGGGATAGGTTTGGGTCCATCTTCGTCATCTCCACCGTCCTCTTCCTCCTCTTTCTTCTCGCCCTCTTTAGCCGGTTCAGTGTTAGCGTTCTTGTTCACTGCAGGGAAGAGAGGGTGCGGTTATCCACCATCAGAGCGGCAGGTCAACCAAAACGTGAAAGAATTGTGGAAATTAGGAAAAAATATCGCTAGGTGACGAATGATGTTATATATTCAGGAGTATTCATTTCCTGCCTTGAGATAGAATCTTGGGTTTCAAAATATGCTCAGTTCCAGACCTGTGTATGTTTATTAGAACCTGAATGAAGTTCTAATGTAACACAGATGACCCATTTACTGTAGAACCTTCTATAGTTCTATAGTTCTGTTCTTACTGTTGCTCTGTGACGATGTTCAGGACAAGCACAGTACACTCATTTATAGAATTTCCCTAAAACCCGATTGGCTTATAATATTGAAAACATTACCGGCTGCACTTTTGATTCTGAGCTTAATGAACGATAATGCAGATCTGAAAAAGCAGCTCAAAGCTTCAGTGTGTAAATACACCCCCACCTTATATCCCCTAATTTAGCAGGAGTTAACAGGAAAGTGCTGAGCGCGAACGGTACTCAGAAAAGCCGAACTGGAAATGAGGTCTAGATGAGGTCTAGATAACAGGTAGCTAATCAGAACCTTTCTGAATCCCTTGTTTTTGTGCATGATTCCCGAGCCCGTGTCAAACACTAGACACGATCCCATCCGTCCTGCGGAATAATTTCAAGTTTCCGGGATTCTGACTAGCCTGATACACAATGTAACCCTCCTGCTAGCGCATGTATCTTAATACGCGATTCAGAAACGAATACAAAGCCGGTTCTGTGTGGCATGTGTGAATGACTCAGGCCTTTAACATGACCTAATAATGACCCGTGTCTGGAGCATGGTGAAAAGGGAGTCCTCACCCTGCAGCTGAGCATGAAGGGAGGGGTATATGGGGGGCATGTCTATGGCCGTGTGCTCAGTCTTGGTGGGGGTGAATGTGGGCTGTGTGAGGATGAGGATGGTGTCCTGAGGCTCTGGCCTCCGGAGGTTCAGCAGGTTGTTGGCCTGCTCTGGGTCACAGCACGGATCGGGGTCGTGCAGGGCCAGTCTGCTGTTCCGCAGGTTATCTAGATCCTCACTGTACACGTTCTCATCGCATAGCAGACCGTGTGCCGGACGGCCAGCGGAGACACCCTCCCTGAGAGAGAGAGAGAGAGAGAGAGAGATCAGGTCCGTTTTCATTCAACCTACAGCTGTTTAGCTACATCCAATCAGCTCACAGCACTTTAGCCCCGCCCATTCAACTTACAGCAGGTTCCTTCAGTCTGAAAAGTTCCTTGCTTACCTCCTCGAACGATGTGGGCATGTCCGCCCCACCCTCCCCTCTCCATCTCCATGGTTCCCGTGGCGATGTCTACGCTGCCTCCTGTCTTGCGGCTCCTCTGTGTCTCCTCCGGCCACCATTCCTCTGTTGTGGTGCCTCCGTCCCCCCTCCTCTCTCCGTCTGTGAGAGTGTGCATGGTGCCGGGTGTCCCAGGACTCCGGCCGGTGCAAGCAGAGTTGGCTTGAGTTAGGAGGCTGATACTGGGGTGGGTTAGGCGGCAATTCCTCGGGCTCGCCAGGCCGCGGTTTGTTGGTGTTGTTGTTGCGGTTTTCCTGAGGGTTGACCACCAGGGGGCGATCTAGGTGGGTTTTCATGTCTGGACGGTTGCGGAAGTTTGCCTGTGGAAAAATGGGAAAAAAATAAAGAGTGTTTTTGACCCAGTATATACCACAGTACCTACATTTAGAGCTTAGAGTTATACACTCCACCTAATGAGAAACTGTCGAACAGACTCAGTCTATACCACAGTACCTACATTTAGAGCGTAGAGTTATACACTCCACCTAACGAGAAACTGTAGAACACACTCAGTCTATACCACAGTACCTACATTTAGAGCTTAGAGTTATACACTCCACCTAACGAGAAACTGTAGAACACACTCAGTCTATACCACAGTACCTACATTTAGAGCTTAGAGTTATACACTCGACCTAACGAGAAACTGTAGAACACACTCAGCCTATACCACAGTACCTACATTTAGAGCTTAGAGTTATACACTCGACCTAATGAGAAACTGTAGAACAGACTCAGTCTATACCACAGTACCTACATTTAGAGCTTAGAGTTATACACTCGCCCTAATGAGAAACTGTAGAACAGACTCAGTCTATACCACAGTACCTACATTTAGAGCTTAGAGTTATACACTCCACCTAATGAGAAACTGTAGAACAGACTCAGTCTATACCACAGTACCTACATTTAGAGCTTAGAGTTATACACTCCACCTAATGAGAAACTGTAGAACAGACTCAGTCTATACCACAGTACCTACATTTAGAGCTTAGAGTTATACACTCGACCTAATGAGAAACTGTAGAACAGACTCAGTCTATACCACAGTACCTACATTTAGAGCTTAGAGTTATACACTCCACCTAATGAGAAACTGTACAACAGACTCAGTCTATACCACAGTACCTACATTTAGAACTTAGAGTTATACACTCGACCTAATGAGAAACTGTAGAACAGACTCAGTCTATACCACAGTACCTACATTTAGAGCTTAGATTTATACACTCCACCTAATGAGAAACTGTAGAACAGACTCAGTCTATAACAGTACCTACATTTAGAGCTTAGAGTTATACACTCCACCTAATGAGAAACTGTAGAACAGACCCAGTATATACCATGAGAGCGAGTTATTTATTTATTGTACAGATGTTTCATCATCATGCTCTCTCTGACCTTCCAGTGGTCTTCTGTATCTAGCTCGTTGTACAGCGCCTCCCTGCTGGTCATCATGTTCTGCCGACGGATCTCACTGGTGCGCTGCTCCCACACGGACTTCGGAGGCTTTGAGTTCTTCTGCTGTTCTCTACTGAGAGATCATTATCTGTGTCAGACTCATGAAGGCAAGCCACACTCATTTCATCAGTGCTGGATGTTTCCTCTGCTACCTGTGTGTCACTTAATGACGAAGTGTTAGATTTCATTCCACCGACCACATGAGCAACACATAGAACTGAAGCTGCGTGGCTAGCTTACCAACTGCATAAATTAATAACAGCATAAATAAGAGCTGCATTTATGGCGTCCACAAAAAAAATGCATAGAAATGGAAGACATGTTCTTCCACTGCATTATCATGAGACAGTAAGTCATAATAATGAGATAGTAAGCCATCATTATGAGATGCTAAGTCATAATTATGAAATAGCATGTTAGAATTATGAGATAGTAAGTCATAATTATAAGATGCTAAGTCATAATAATGAGATAGTATTTTATAATTGAGATATCAAGTCATAATTATGAGACAGTAAATCATAATTATGAGATAGTAAGTCATAATAAT
>JAMWET010001554.1:92500-99947 GCA_024036415.1 Prochilodus magdalenae
CAATCGCAATCGAAATCGAAAATATGAAATATGGAAAAAAAACTCATACCTGAGTTTGTATAGTACAGTAAATTAAAGGAGGATAAAAACAAACAGAGACCAAATCAAATCCTGACCAGCTCACCTGAAACACAGTCATGATGGCCGCAGGGAAAGTGTCGAAGTTTGTCGGAGGAGTTCCCTGGTTAAAATTAAACCTGGAAAAAAAGAACTCGGATCGTCATCTCTGCCTACAGAGCAGGGCAACATGGCACTTAGCTAGTCAGATGGTGGTTTAGCTAATCAGATAAATGGTAGCTGGACAAAAAATCAGTACCAGTGAAAAGTTTAAGTGAAGACACCAAACTATAAACTAGCCCTCATGGAATTATCCAGCCCACCTTAAAACCTTGAAAATGAAAATGACTGGGACTGGGAACGAGGGATGAATAAACGACAGATAGAGGAGTGTGGGTCAGTATGGCTGTGGATTGGTGCTTGGGGACCTGCCCTTAGTGTGTATGTGAACAGCCGTCTTTAGGTGGGTCCAGAAATGACTGGGACTCTATGGGAGGAACAAGGGATGCGGAAAAAAAAGGAGAAATGAACGAGTGCGGGTCAATCCATCACTGAATGCTTTGCCCCGAGCCAGTGTATCCAATTTGGAGTCTCTAGGTTGAGCGGGAGTAGAGTATAGGCAAACAACTTTCTATCCTATTCATTCTCTATGGGAGGAAAAAGGGATGCGAAAAGAAAGAGAAGCAAACGAGTGCGGGTCAATCAAACACTAAATGGCTGCTTGGGGCTGCACCCCGAGCCACTGTATCCGATTTGGTGTCTCTGGGTCAAGCGGAAGTGTGTTAGATAGGCACACGTTTTTCGCTCCAATTCATTCTCTATGGGAAAAAATTCCGGAAAAATTCCTTCCTACTCGGAATCCGTGCATCCGATCAAAAATACCAGTATAGTTCCATATTTAGAGCGTCCAGTCGCGCCGGCAATTACAACGACAGATCACCTCCAAATGTGGTCTAGATACAGTCGCCACAAATCAGAGTCCATGTGTGTTTTGTTTTCCTGACGACACGTGGTGTGAGGCACGTGAGTGATGGAGGAATGGCCTTGTAGATCTAGTGCTAACTGGGAGAAAGCTCTGGGAATTCTTAGTCAAACTACGGCTTTTATTTTTCACACAGCATCGCCTTGGTGGATACTTACTGGCCCCCGAAGAGCTGCATCCCGAGCAGAGCAAAGACCACGATGAAGAGGAAGAGCAGGAACAGCAAACTGATGATGGACTTCATGGAGTTCAGCAGAGAAACCACCAGATTGCGCAGAGACGCCCAGTACCTGAGAGAGACAACGAGAGATTCCTTAGCCTCCCGGTGTTTCCGTGGCTCGCATTCTCAATGTCCCTGTTCTGATTCTCGCCCTGCACCTTGTTAGAACTGGGTGGGAAGCTTGTCTGGTTCAAAGCACCCAGAACTATCAAGAAATAATCAGACCTTCGTCAAGTTACCAAACGTTTTAGTGACTGTTACGACTATCCCTCAGTCCGTGGGGTGGGTTGTAACTAGGGTTGCCACCTTTCAGAAATGAAAATATAGGACCGGGGGCGTGGTCGTGGACATGTGTTCGAATTTCGTGGCCCGTATTTGATCTTAACCAATGGGGGTAGGGGTGCTGGGGCGATTCTTTGGGGGAGAGTGTGATCAATCGTGTGTGACACACGTCTTTATCGTACATTTACGGAAATTTACTTACATTTACGGGACAAATTGAACAAACCGTATTGGTTTAATACGGGACGCAACGTTTAATTGCCAAATAAAAGACGATTCAGAACCCTAGTTGTTAGATTTGGATGCTGTTTTTAGCAAGGCTTGCCAGTCAGACTAGCCAAGACTGCTAGGCTAGCTAACTAGCTAAGACGGTCATAGTTAGCTATGGCTAACGCTAGCTATCTTCACAGTCATTGTGTGAAGATCACAGTCATTGTGTGTCGTATATTTACCTCAGCCTCTACATTTTAACCCGCTTGTTAACTTGTGACGTATCGACCATCACGACCGAGTCCTAGCCTCTACTATGCTAGCTGAGGTCCTCAGTGTTTAAGTAAATATATAACTTTTGAAATTAAATACAGTAAAAAAAAACTACCCAGTTATCATTCTAGCTCTTTCCTTGTGACGAGGAAGAGAAGAGGACAGTCTGTAGTTGAAAAACTGAGTGACGGTTCTTACACCAATGAAGAAAAAACAAAGTATGGTGCCACCAAGCTTTAATGTTAGCTTGCTAGCTAATCTAGCTAACGTTACCACCCACTGACAAAACACGAAATGTCTCTTTGTGGATACTCCTGATAAACTGTGGGTTTTATAGGGCATTTCATCCTATAAACCTACATCTTTGTGTTTTAGTTGTCAGGCTTATCAGTCAGTTTACCTTTCTGGCTAAGGCTAGCTAGCTAGCTAAGGCATTCATAGGTAGCTCTTTCTAAGACTAGTCTAAGACAAAGTCCTCATAGTTTCTATCTAGTATTAGTTTTTTTTTTTCATTTAATTGCCAAATAAAGGACGATTCCATATTTTACGGGACGGGTGGCAACCTTATCTGTGATTGTCATTTGGTGTGTACAGGCCCCTGGAAATGTCTAATTACTCCACACTTAACGATCAGATAGCACAAGGGTCGGTTTTGTGGTGGACTGCAACAGGACTGCAACAGAGCTCAAACTGATCAGCGATGTTTTTAACCCATCTGGACTTGACATCAAAGACAGCGTTAATGTACATGTTGGTTTCAGAATTTGATGGATTTCTGGAAGTTCCCTAATAAACTAGACTCTGGCATGTGGGATCCTTGCCGGACAAACCTGCAAAAAAAACAAACTCACTTGGTGACTTTGAAGATTCGGAGCAGTCGAAGAGCTCTCAGCACACTGATCCCAAAGGACGTCCCCGGTTTAATCACCGCCCAGACGACCTCGAATATGCTGCCCACGATGACCTGAAACAACAAATGTCTAAATCCCACGACAACAGAAGACTCCAAAGAAGGAGCTGACACTAATGTAGGCCAAAGAACTTGTGAAGGTTAGAGAGAGAGAGAGAGAGGGAGGGAGGGAGGAAGAGTGGGGCACTTACCGCACAGTCGAAACAGTTGAAGGAGGAGTGGAAGTATGGCCTGGTCCCCAGTCCGTACATCTTTATGAGCATCTCGAACATAAAGAGGCCCAGGAAGATGAACTCTGCGTAGACTGGAGGCAGAGGCACAGACAGCGATATTTATAATTAGATTTGAATAATAGAACTAGATTATAAAGATTCAATTCAACATTTAAACAAGTGAACAGCACAGCACGGTAAGCTTATCCAGACTGAACAGTTGCGGTCTTGGTAGGATGGCAAAAAAAATTTTATATTCCCCTTTAAATCAAGCTTAAAACTAGATATAGACGCTTTATTACTTGTTTCTTTATCATTTTATACATTATTTTAAGTACACTTTCATATTCATTCTTTTAAATCATGATTCTTGAAATTTGAATTCTTTCTATTTTATTATATTATTTTATTAATTAATTTCATGATCTTTCCTGTTTGATTTAAATTTCAAATAATGATCGGTTTATGTTTTTTTGTATTATCTGCTTGTTTTACTTTTTTGTTATCTTAACTGTACTATAAAGCACTTTGAGCTGCACCTTTGATATATAAAAAATTACCTGCACCATAACCAGATGTACTACTAGCCAAACCCCAAACCTACACCAACTTTAAAACAAGCTTTCTATCAAATCAATAGAAAGTGAGTAAAAAACTTGTGTAGTCCCTTACAGTACTTCAGTACAAACATATAAATTAGACAATAAATATATACAATACTAAGCACTAAAATCTCTGTTTACACTAATTTACAATTATGAATAAAAGTTAGGAATAAAAACTATGATATATGCAGATGTACACATTACCATATAGCACTATGGTAAGGCTGAGGTAGATAAGAGATGCAGGGTATATACAGGACATAGAATATTATATTATATATGTATATACATACACTACAGATATACAGTGTGGATGGAAGATAACAGTAGGTCAGTCTATATGTGCAAGTGTAAATATGCTAATGTAAAGTGCAGAGTGATGATTGTTCTTAAAATAAAATGGTCCCCATAATGTGGCAAAAACATGGCACACACAAACACTGTTTTAAAAAACGCCTGTGTTACTAAGAATATGTATCAAATAGGGACCTGCAAAAAAAAAGACCTAATACTAGATGGAAACTATTGGTCCCCATAAAGACAGATTTTACAAACACACACACACAGCAGTGAATTATAAACCTTACATTACATGACGTCCATTAATTTCCTGGAGACTTACCCAGACCTTAACAAGAACTACTACTAGCCAAACTCCAACCTTACACTGACTTTAAAACAAGCTTTCATTTTAAATTTTAATGGTCCCCACATGAAAAAAAGGTCCCCACAACATGAGTGTATAAACAGAAGACGGTCTTACATAGGAAGTCGGACAGCAGTTCAGGCTGGTCGTAGTGGACAACGGCGACGCAGAGCGTGTTCAATCCCACCAGGCTGAGGACGGTCCAGTAGAAGGCCTGAGTCTTCACCACCTTACGAACCAGGAACCGAAAACGCCGCTCTTTCTTGCCAAAGCTGGTATTGTCTCCTTTGCCACTCTTAATACTCGCACGGGCGAACGGTGAACCTGGGAAGGCAAAGATTCACATACATGCCATGTGTCGAACCAAGACAGCTCGGCCTTCAGGTTGGGATGTGAATGCTCATTTTTGCTAGCACCCTTTTTTAAAAGCATAGCAGCTAACGATGTAAAGACGTTACATACACACTTAGCAGACTAACCCTGTCAGGGACGTATCTAGAACTTCCAGAACCTAATGCTAATCGGTTCAGATTAGCCTTATCGCAACACTGCTAAAGCCAAGGAAGTGAACTTCAGGCACTGATCATGTCCTGGCTGATCTACATCTGGAACATTTAATTTCACTAAGCTAATGTTATTTCTCTTATGTTTCTTACCCACTGCATCCCACATGGGTCTTCTCCTTCCGCCGGTTCAGCAAGTCAGTCTTAATGTTCTTAATTATGTGGGTTCTGACGCCGAGAGGACCTGAGCACATGCCATTCACCACAATGCATCACACAATGCAGGCAAACAAAATGCGGGCAACAATAGTGAACATAAACCTATACGACAAAACTACACAAACACATTTATACAAAAAAACTCCATCCGGGTCACCAAGGGTTGTCGTCTTCAGCCAAGAATGACCTCCTCTGCTACAGAGAGAAAAAAAGAGAAATAGTGATTAATAAATAAATTCATATTATAACTAAATAATCAAAAAAAAAACGTAATAATTTTAATAAATTCATCGGAATTGTAAATAAATTTTTATATCCTAAAAATAATTAAAATATGAATATGTAAAACATTCTAACTTCTTCTTATTATTAAGACTTTATGTTTTATTGATTATTAGAACTAATGTTTAAAGGAATTATGGTTTTAATCCAAAAACATCCGTACAACAAGGCAGTCCTTGCACACATAAACCCAGGGTTCGAGAAAATGAATTCAGATATACGTATGTGTGAAAAATAAATGAAAAAATAAACTTGTCCAAAATATTTTGAAAACCGTTTAAAAAAATTATATATTTGAAGCTCGTTAGAGTATTATATTATTGATTTATTATATTATAAATTACTATTCGAGGAAAAATTTTTCAAATTGAGTATATCAATAAATAGCCAATACACGTATTATAGACCATTTCACTTTAATACAATGTCTTAAAAAATAGTCCTACAAATAAACAAAAAGAATCCAAGAGCACATAAAACTCACATTTTCCTTTAAAAACAATAAATAAATAAAATAAATATAAAATTCTATCTTTGGCTGGATCATATAGCATCACTCTAAGAGCTATCTTACTTTAAAGCTAAAAACACAGCCTCTTGTAGCTCAGAGCTAAAACCACAGCTGTCCGTAGATCTATATGTAGTTGTCAGTAGACAGAGCTGTGTGTTGATAGAGCTGTCTGTAGATAGACCTGTCTGTGAATAGAGTTCTCTGTAGATAGAGCTGTGTGTAGATAGATCTGTCTGTAGGTAGATCTGTGTGTAGATAGAGCTGTGTGTAAATAAAGTTGTCAGTAGAGAGGTCTGTGTGTAGATAGAGCTGTGTGTAAGTAAAGTTGTCTGTAGATAAATCTGTGTGTAGATGGAACAGATCCATAGATAGAGCTGTATGTAGATAGCATTGTCAGTAGACTGTGTGTGTGTGTGTGTGTATGTGTGTGTGTGTGTGTGTGTATATGTGTTTGTGTGTATGTATGTATGTCTGTGTGTGTGTGTATGTGTATGTGTGTGTGTGTGTGTATGTATGTGTGTGTGTGTGTATGTGTGTATGTGTGTGAGTGAGTGTGTGTGTGTGTATGTGTATGTGTGTGTGTGTGTATGTATGTGTGTGTGTGTGTGTGTATGTATGTGTGTGTGTGTGTGTGTGTGTGTATATGTGTGTGTGTGTTTGTGTGTAATGTATGTATGGTATGTGTGTCGTGTGTATGTGTATGTTGACTGTGTAGTGTCGTGTGTGTGTATGTATGTATGTCTGTGTGTGTGTGTGTGTGTATGTGTATGTGTGTGTGTATGTGTATGTATGTGTACCTGCTTTACAGATCCACTCCAGATATCCGTTGAGTTCCCTCTCGATCTGCTGCTGTCTCCTCAGCTTCAGGAACTCACTCCGGTTCTCCACTCGCTCTCTCTCTTTAGCGAACTCACTGTGGAAGAAACACACACTTGTAAGAAATCATACTAACTTTCAGCTCAGAGTGAGTGTGTGTTCCAGTGGTTACGACTATAGGAAGCTTTCGCCACCACTCACACACATAGGCACTTACCCAGACAGTACAACCACAGAGGTTCAGATGAAGAAGGAGCCAATAATGATGAGGTGACGAAGGTACAGCCAAGTTCACGCGCTTTCATGGATCATTACTCTGTAAACACAAGTTCATACAAACAACATGCTGAAAAGCTCCAAAATCCTTTAAGGTTGAGTGTGATGTGTGGTTTTGTGGAGTGTGGTGGGTATGGGTGTGTGCGTATGTGTGGTGTGGTGTGTGAGTGTGTGTGGTGTGTGTGTGCGTGTGTGTGTGGTGTAGTGGTATGTGTGTCGTGCGTATGTGGTGGTGTTGGGGAGGTGTGTGTGGTGTGGAGTGTGTGGTGTGTGTGTGGGTGTGTGTGTGTTGTGTGCGAGTGTGTGTGTGTGAGTGTGTGTGTTGTGTGTGTGATGTAGTGGTGTATGTGGTGTGGAGTGTGTATGGTGTGTGTATATGGTGTGGAGTGTGTGTGTGTGTGCTATTTGTGTGAGTTGTATGGTGAGGTGTGTGGTGTGTGTTT
>JAMWET010001555.1:0-47500 GCA_024036415.1 Prochilodus magdalenae
TACCCAATGACCACTCTGAGTAATTCCCAAAAAATACCCTCTCTGGTGGAGTGCTAAAGCGCCTCTCCCGTGACCCCAAAGTAGTCACCCCACTGACCAAAACAGAAGAATAATGCCTAATAAACTTTAGTCTCTGTGCTGATAAACGCCAAGTGGACTAAAAAGGCATGTCCCAGATTATTTGTTTAGCTCCCTTTAGATTCAATCCCGAGAATCAATCTGGAGAATTAGTGCCAGGGTGAGGTTTAGGGCCAGGGTGAGGTTTAGGGCCAGGGTGAGGTTTAGGTCCAGGGTTGTGGTTAGCTTATCAGTGCCAGGGTGAGGTTTAGGGCCAGAGTGAGGTTTAGGTCCAGGGTTGTGGTTAGTTTATCAGTGCCAGGGTGAGGTTTAGAGCCAGGGTGAGGTTTAGGTACAGGGTTATGGTTAGTTTATCAGTGCCAGGGTGAGGTTTAGAGCCAGGGTGAGGTTTAGGGCCAGGGTTATAGTTAGTTTATCAGTGCCAGGGTGAGGTTTAGGGCCAGGGTGAGGTTTAGGGCCAGGGTTATAGTTAGTTTATCAGTGCCAGGGTGAGGTTTAGAGCCAGGGTGAGGTTTAGGTACAGGGTTATGGTTAGTTTATCAGTTCCAGGTGATGGGTGAGGGCCAGGGTGAGGTTTAGGGCCAGGGTTATGGTTAGTTTATCAGTGCCAGGGTGAGGTTTAGGTCCAGGGTTATGGTTAGTTTATCAGTACCAGGGTGAGGTTTAGGGCCAGGGTGAGGTTTAGGGCCAGGAGTTTATGGTTAGTTATCAGCAATAAAATGCCAGGGTGAGGTTTAGGGCCAGGGTTATAGTTAGTTTATCAGTGCCAGGGTGAGGTTTAGAGCCAGGGTGAGGTTTAGGTACAGGGTTATGGTTAGTTTATCAGTACCAGGGTGAGGTTTAGGGCCAGGGTGAGGTTTAGGGCCAGGGTTATGGTTAGTTTATCAGTGCCAGGGTGAGGTTTAGGTCCAGGGTTATGGTTAGTTTATCAGTACCAGGGTGAGGTTTAGGGCCAGGGTGAGGTTTAGGTCCAGGGTTATGGTTAGTTTATCAGTACCAGGGTGAGGTTTAGGGCCAGGGTGAGGTTTAGGTCCAGGGTTGTGGTTAGTTTATCAGTACCAGGGTGAGGTTTAGGGCCAGGGTGAGGTTTAGGTCCAGGGTTGTGGTTAGTTTATCAGTGCCAGGGTGAGGTTTAGGGCCAGGGTGAGGTTTAGGTACAGGGTTATAGTTAGTTTATCAGTGCCAGGGTGAGGTTTAGGGCCAGGGTGAGGTTTAGGTACAGGGTGAGGTTTAGGTACAGGGTTATGGTTAGTTTATCAGTGCCAGGGTGAGGTTTAGGGCCAGGGTGAGGTTTAGGTACAGGGTTATGGTTAGTTTATCAGTGCCAGGGTGAGGTTTAGGGGTGCCCCCCAAGGGGGTGGGATGAGTTTAGGTACAGGGTATGGTAGTTTTTTTATCAGTGACCGGGTGAGGTTTAGGGCCAGGTTATGGTTAGTTTATTCAGTGCCAGGTGGATTGAGGTTTAGGGCCAGGGTTAGTGGTATAGTTATTCAGTTGCCAGGGTGAGGTTTAGGGCCAGGGTGAGGTTTAGGGCCAGGGTTATTGGTTAGGGTTTCATGCCAGTGTCAAAAAAAAGGGTGAGGTTTAGGTACAGGGTGAGGTTTAGGGCCAGGGTTATGGTTAGTTTATCAGTGCCAGGGTGAGGTTTAGGTACAGGGTGAGGTTTAGGTACAGGGTTATGGTTAGTTTATCAGTGCCAGGGTGAGGTTTAGGGCCAGGGTGAGGTTTAGGTACAGGGTTATGGTTAGTTTATCAGTGCCAGGGTGAGGTTTAGGGCCAGGGTGAGGTTTAGGGCCAGGGTTATGGTTAGTTTATCAGTGCCAGGGTGAGGTTTAGGGCCAGGGTTATGGTTAGTTTATCAGTGCCAGGGTGAGGTTTAGGGCCAGGGTGAGATTCAGGTACAGGGTTATGGTTAGTTTATCAGTGCCAGGGTGAGGTTTAGAGCCAGGGTGAGGTTTAGGGCCAGGGTTATGGTTAGTTTATCAGTGCCAGGGTGAGGTTTAGGGCCAGGGTGAGATTTAGGTACAGGGTTATGGTTAGTTTATTATTGCCAGGGTGAGGCACATTTGACTTGTACTTGAGTCAACTTTCAATCAAATCAAAGTTTATTTGTCATATACATAGATAATAAATAGCAATACTTTCACTTCAGAAGGATTGCAGGGTATCATTCTACCATTCTGTCATGAATAAAAGCACTACAGTAAGCTTGTAGGCTTCGTTTGAAACAGCTCCAGTTAACATGTGGCACCAGAAGCTTAGCAGTTTCTTCTTCTTAGCTTAGAGTTTATGTAGTTGCCAGATTCTCACCAAATACTGTCTTGTTATTTTCAGCCCATTTGTTACGGGTTGTTGTTGGGTTGATATATTTTTTTTTATTATTTTTTTGTTTTCTGGACTCCACACAGTATCCTGACAGAGTATTTGAATGCGTGTGCACTTGCTCGGAAAGCAAGGGTGGGGGAGGGTGGTGCCATGATGCGTACATGTGGGAGAAAATTGGGCTCATTTGTTCCAGCCATGTTGATTCATTTGTGCTAAAGCGCCTGGCAGAGCTCCTCTGAAATAAAAGACCGAGCTCACCTGCCACCTTCAATACAGAGCGAGGCAAAGCCTCAGTGAGACAGAGCTGGAGCCAACACAGCTTTTACAATCACACAGCTGAATATGCAGTGCCAACTGTGGTCTCGGGTCATGGGGCTGAAACACAGGGAAGAGGATAAAGCTCTATTTTCCTTTCAGCTCCATGAAAATAAACTCATGTCCTTGAAGTGTGTGTGATGATCGCTCAATCATCCGCTTTTCTCCAGTTTTTGCCTCATGAATCGTGTTGGGGGTAGAGTGGGGACACAAACCTACCACAGGCTGTTAAATAGGCAGATAAAGATGTCCAGGTAGAACACGCATTCCCCGAAACAATGTAACTCTGGATTTGGTCTGTAATCAGAGGGTTGTTTTTCGAGGTTCAGCCTGAAGACTTTTTTATTGTACATTGTTCAAATTTCATTTTGAGTCATGTGTGGGCCTTTTTTGTGAATGATTTAGGACGGGAGTCATTCCAGAAGCAGACAGTAGCTAAACCTACACGTTTTCCACAACGACAAATGCCACAGCAGGTCACTTTCTCTTTCCGAAATCGGATAGCTGTCTGCTAAGTTGTGATCTGCTGCTATGGCGTTACTGAAAAGACTGGTGTGTGCTTGTGGTGTGTTCTTTGGTGTGGACAGCATTAACGCTGCTCTTCATGCAGTTTCTTTAAGAAACACAAATATCACTTTTATTTTAATATTTCATCACATCCAGTGTGCTACCTATCACAGGAACTGCTGGTTTTCTGCACAAAGGAATGCTGTCACCTAGCATTAACTCACATCATAAAAAAAACAGCATCAGAACCTGGACCTCTGCAAATGTGAGTTAGAATTCATGTGCTGGCTCTTCTCAGGCATCAAGGAGTCAACCTCTGGAAGGATGCCCCGCAAGACCCAGCCCATGCTCATTAGATGTACAGAGAAGCCCACCAAGTTCCCTTGCATGACCAACTACCTGGCCGCTTTAGAATTCCCTCCACATCTATCAGTGACTCAGGAGGACCCCAGCACCCTAACTGTCCAGAGGCTAAATCCCCGGGCTGGGTCCCCTTAAGGAGGAGGCAACAGACTCCTAGACATGGAATGGGACTAGTCAGCAGCAGGATGGGTGAAAAGGGGAACAACGTGGCATCAGATCACAGAATGAATGTGAATGTTCATGAAACTGATTGTTCCAGAGTTTGCTTGCTCCCCTTGTGTCTGTGTGGGTTTTCTCTGGGTACTTCCTTCCACAGTCCAAAGACATACAGTCAGGTGAATTGGAGATGCCCCCCTAGGTGTGACTGTGTGTGTGAATGTATATGTCAGAGTGTGTGGCCTGTGATGGACTGGCAGCCTGTCCAGGGTGTTTCCTGCCCTTCACCTAGTGAGCGCTGGGATAAGCTCCAGCACCCCCCATGACCCAGAAGTATAAGCAGTTTAGAAGATGAGGGAATGGCTCATTTGTGGCAGTCCTACACAGACTGTTATTCTGAAGGGCAGGGCCAGAATCTGCAGGCTGTGTTTTGCTGTAGCCAGCTTCAGATTGGAGTGCTAGGAGTCATATGGTGGCCTCAGGGAGAGGCTGTTTTTCCCTTCTGTATTTTTATTGCTGAGTTTCCAGTAAATCTGAGTCACGGAGCAGATCTTGAACTTGTCCTGACACCCCATGTCTCTATATTGGATGTACTGTAGAGTAAGTCACAGCTGAAGCCATGATTCTGCTGTTGGAATTAAACACCAGCAGAAAGGTGCATACATGAACTCATGGGGGACACCACCTTCAACCACAGGCATTATGAGACCCACCCCTTCACACACACAACCCACCCCCTAAGTAAACCCACCCCTGACACAGGATAACTCAGCAAACATGCATACATTACTTTAAACGATAAACTGTCCCTTTACCTGAGGGGGCACGCCTCCCGTGATCCTCCTGTGCTCATGGCCACGCCCCACAAGCCTCTAGAGGCCAGAACCAGTCGGTAGTGGTATTGCTTAGATGATTGTGTGTTTATGCCTGTGGGTTGAGAAGATTGTGTGTGGCAAACAGTGTAAAGTCATTGTGAATTAATTGTGCTTGTTTTCTGTTTGTTGTTGTTGTTTGTTTTTGTGTGTGTGTGTGTGTGTGTGTGTGTATGTAAAGTCATTTACGTCCGCACACCGTTCAGCAGGAAGGCTGTGACTGTAGGCTGTTTCCCACTGCGCTGTATAAGAGAGCATCTCCTGCCTGATGCCCGCTAGGGGGCTATGAAGAGCTGTCCTGTCTGCGCGGAAAAAGTTTTTGGTTTGTTCGGTGGTCTTACAGCGGCCGTGTTACCCGCGTGACAGCATTACTTCTCTGGAGTAAGTAGAGACCCATTCACCCCCTCTCTCTCTCTGTCTCTCGCCCTCAGTGTAAGCAGCTAATAGCAGCAGCACTGTTCGCTGCAGGTTCCGGATCTGCGCTCATTATAGATTATTTACAGATATAGAGCCGCGTGTTTACCTGAACAGGTGTTTATGTGTGCGCCTCTGTTTACTCTAGACTCAGGACGAGGCTCAGCTGAAACTTTATGTCCTGATAGAACAAACACAAACCGGCAGACCTGCCTCTCTTCTCTCTGTTCCCGCGCCTGATCCCCCCTTATGATGCGAACGAGAGAGCCGAGTGAGTGGCGCGCGCGGGAGAGAGAGAGAGGATAGAAAACAGAAAAAGATGGGACAGAGAAAAAAAGAGACAGGGAGAGAAAGTGAGATGGGATAAAGAGAGAGCACGAAGGGAAGGAAAAGAGGAAGAAATAAACAGAGAGAAAGGGAAGAGAGAGGCTACAAAGGGGGGGGGGGGTGGAAGAAGACAGAGAGAGTGAGAAAGAAGAGGGCAGGCAGAAGAGGAAGTCAAATAATTAGAAGAGGAGGGTAAAAAGAGAGAAATGGAGAAAAATTTAAAAAAGTTTATAAGAGGGCAAAGAGAAAGAGACCAGAGAGAAGAAAGACAAAGGAAAGAGGAGGGTAAAGAGACAGGGAGAAGAAAAGGAGGTAGAGAATAGAATAAGAAAAAGGAGAGGAAATGAGGGTAAGTGTAGAGACAAAAGAGAAAGAGAGAAAGAGAAAGAAAGGTCAGAAAATAAGAGGCGAGAAGGATGAAGAGGGAGCCAGAGAAATCTGAGTGAGAAAGTAAGTGAGGAGAGGCTGGTAAAGAGAGAGAGAGAGAATCGGAGAGAATGAAAAGAAGAGAGAAATAAAGAGAAAAGAAGAGTATAAAAAGAAAGAAAGAAAGAAAAAGAGGGATAAAAATGAGAGAAGGACAAAAAGAGAGCGACAGAGAACGAAAAGAGAAAGGAAAAAAAGAAAAGCAGCGAGAAAGAGAGACGGAAAGAAGCAAAAGAGGAAGAGAGATGCAGACAGAGAAGAAAGGGGTGTAGAGAGAGAGAGAGAGAGAGAGAGAGAGAGAGAGAGAGAGAGAGAGAGAGAGAGAGAGAGAGAGAGAGAGAGAGAGAGAGAGAGAGAGAGAGAACCCCAGCTCAGTGTGATAAAGCCCATCTCTCTGTGAGGGGGGCGGGCTTTAGCTCGCGCGCCGCTGATAACATCAGTTTTCCACAAGTTGCCGCCGCTCGTGCGCGAACTTTTCCCCGCTCCTCAGACCAGCAGCACAACTATGGATGTGTATGACAGCCGCTTCCAGGACTTCAGAAGCTGAACCTCGGCGGTTCTCCTGACTCTGTAACTTCACTCCGCCGCGCTTATTTACCGGGGAGCTCACACAAACCGAGCAGCAGCGCTCCTGTTCTCCTCCTCCTCCTTCGTTCCTTTGGCCGGAGTGTGTTTGTTGGCGGGCGTGCTCGGTGTATGTTCACTCTACGGGACTAATACTCAGTGGGAGGTCGCTCTCGGACGGTGCCATGAGGCTGCTCTGGTGGAGCTTGCTCATCCTGAACCAGTGGATTCTGCGAAAGGTAGGCGGCTTCTGTCTTCTGACCCCGTGAAAGTGGACCGAGAGAGCTTCACACAGTCAGACCAGTTTAATGAGGGGCTGTGTCTGCGCTGTTTCCTGTTAGCACGCCAACTTTTCTCACTCCCAGTTGCAGGGAGATTTCCTCCATAGAGCCGGTGAGACACCGGAGTGGGATAGTGTTACAGTGTAGTTCAGGGGTAGTACAGCGAGCGCACTCAGCACATCTCTGAAGGAACAGAAAAGCTCTCTCCTTCTTTTTCTGCTCCGTTAAACCGGCTCACTTCCTTTTTTTTCTTTTCTCTTCTTCTTGCCTGCGTTTTTCTCTCCCCACAGCTGGCACATTCCGCTATCATCTTATCAAACAGGCCCCCAGCAACTGCCTTTAATGTTCCTCTGAAGTTGGGGATACACTTGCCCCAAGCCTGTTTTATCTTCTCATCGCCATTTACACAGAACAGAGTTCACTCAGCGAAGACTCCAGCCAAATGAAACAGATTTGATTTCATTATCTATGGCCTTATTGCCTGGATGTAAATAGGGTTTCTCTCTCTCTCTCTCTCTCTCTCTCTCTTTCTCTCTCTCTCTCTCTCTCTCTCTCTCTCTCTCTCTCTCATAGGATTAAGCTGTAGTGTATACCTGAAGCTCTTTCTCAGGTGATGACCTGTGGTATAAGGTCTTCACTGTGTTAGGTGTAAGTTCTTATTAGGGCTTCTGACCACCTAGCCAGACCCCAACACCCACCAACCCGGTATCTCAGAAACAGGCCCAGCTTTAAATGCTTATTTAATTCTTTAGTCGATAGACCTATCACGGTGTGTGCCACCCTTGTAGTTAGCCTACCTGCTGAATTAGGTTACGCAAAGTGTAGGACTGCAGGAATGGCTCAAATCATATCACAGCACAACTGTGACATCAAGAGCCACAATCGTTATTTAGCTGTAGAACTAAAGCAGCTGATGGTCTGATAAGCTGATGATGCATGAAAAAAGAAAGAGGAAAAGAAATTTGTCACCTGAAGCTTCGTGTGCCGATTTGCAGCTGTCTGGGGACCCTGCTACTCCAAAAGCGTTTTCATCTTCACAGGCTTTATTCCCATCTTTGTCATGCCATCTAAGAACCATCTCAGGCTGAACAAACAGCAGCTCCTATTTGCGTACCAACCCCTCTTCCCAGACCACCCCCCACCCCCCAACCCCTAAAAGTTAAGAAAACTGAGAAATCTTTCCCTCCTTTCTCACAAAAGCGTGCCGGCCCTCCGCTCAGCCGCCTCCGTTTTAAGACCCTTTTGGAGAATTTCATGGGAGATTTCACAAACCTGTTTTCTAAATTAGAGGGACGCGGTGCTATTTTTACACCCCCCCCATCCACCCACCCCTCCACAAACCCTCCTCAGATATTGCAGCTTATTGATGATCCTATTACCTCCCAATGCGACTGTGATCATTTCGTCATGACCTGCCCGTAAATCTGCAGCCTTGTGTCGCAACCTTGTACTGCCATCCAGGCAGCGGGCAGAAATATGTCCCGGACCACCAGCGCCGTGGCCCGGCGTATTAATGCCTCTATTCTGTCCTCACAGACGTGCCGGTGTGTGCTGAAGGAAATCCTGTGCTGAGGAATTTGAAATGTTTAGATTTTCTTCGGTGCCTGGGTGGGGGGAGGACAGAAGATAGACGTATCCACCAACACCACCCTTTGTCAGTTTGTTTCGGCAGTCAGTTAAAAGCCCGCCCGTTAAGGGCATCTGTTATTTGTCTTCATAAATGGCTCTGAAATGAACAGCACTCAGAATGTACTTAGGGTACCAGCGGGAGTGGGGGGTCCCCCGTCCCTTTATACCCAAATATAATAATGCATCCCGTTAATGAAGGAGGTATATTACTACGTCTGCTGCCTATAATTAAACGTGTATTTGATTAACATGGTCAGTTCAGAAGGAACAAAATCTAAATGGTCTAAAACTAGGTGCTGGTTACTCATCCAGTGTTGAGAGTCAGTCAAATTTTAGATGCTGTTTTAGTTGCATGTTAATAATGTAGATTTATCTCCAGTGTGCTTTCACGGCGGTGGCCACGTATCTCTGACTGCTGATGCATAAAGTGATGGCATGAGGGTATCAGGTGACAGGGCTGGAGTAATTATTATTAGAAAGATAATAATATGGCAGCATTATAATTATGACGTGCGCTGTGACATCATTCTTTATTGGTGTTGAGGGTTTTAAAGGCTCTTAGAAACAAATGGAAACGGGTAATCCTGTTGTATCTGCAGCACTGTACTGGAACAGAATGGCAGAGGGCGCGTTGATAATGCCGGTCTGTATATTGTTGCGTGGATGTTAACAGCTTCTCGGCTGTGCTCATTTCAGGTCCTCAATTTAATCCTCTTTAATTTTAAACCATTTGCGCTGTAAGAATTGCTCGTTTGTGAATTGCCAGTTGATGGACTTAAGGCTAATGAATAATAATGAATTGAGCAGGTCTCTATGGTAACAGATAATAGCCCCTGCCACACGCCAACCCCAAATCCTGTGATCATATGCAAAATTATTTATAATCAAACTCGGTTAGGTATTTGATGGAAATTGCTTGAAAGCGATGAGGAAGCGATGGATTCCATTTCGCCTCGTTAGTGTTAGTCAGGGCTCCGTCTCGGCGTAGCCGGCACTTGGAGCTCCTGTCCTCGTCTCTCAGAAATATGATGTCAAAGAACTGACTACTTCAGCCATAAGAGATTTCTCTTTCTAGGCCAGCGATGCATTGGCTGCACAGCTCTCGACAGAAGTGAGAAAGTTTTCACACGATCGCAGCACGCCAGAAAAAGAAGCGAGACCACACTGAGGATTGTGAGATGATGGCCGTTGAGTGGCTCTCGGCTGGACCGTAAGCTGGCAATTAGTGCAGCTTTTACTCAACCAGGATGTGCCGTGCTAATGTTTGTTGTTATTGGATGGGGAGAAAATGACTACAGTGGGAGCAGGCTATGAAAACTATATTATCTAACCTATTGATATGGGGGGAATCATTAGTTCAGTTGGAAAATGATAAGGCTGGGACGTGACCCAACACAAATGTTCAGGTTCTGTGTGATTTTTAATTCTGAAGTCGAGATTTAATCAAAACAACGAGCCTCGAAAGTCACAATAAGTGCCCATTCTGTTCAGTCTGGGTGGATCCATAGTATTAGGAAGCGTTGGAAAGCACCCAGATGCCACATATTAATGGTACCTTATATATTTCTCGTTTTTCAACACTGTACTGAAAATCATTACACCCATATGGCACAGTAAACAATCACAGAAAAGAATGAGGACCTTCAGGTATATGTCAAAAAGCATGCATTCCAGAAAACAGCGCACATTTATAAGACACACTTATGGCTGTCGGCCAGGTAAAGCTGGCCCAAGGTTTCTGCCTTGAGCAGGTGTATTTATCAAGCTCACTGTTGGTATGAGTGATGCTGACAGAACCAATATCAACGCCGAGCTGCCAGTAAGCACCCAGTCAAACCCAGCGGCCCTCCGGCCCACCAATCAGATCCTTTAATCTACACTAACTGCCCAATCAGGTGTGACAATTACCCCCAGCCCTCCCACCAGCTGCCGGGGCGAACAGATGTGTCTAATTTTTCAGTAGAAGTAGACCAGACCTCCCCGGGCATTCAGGGAGAGAGAGAGAAAGAGAGAGAGAGGAAAAAAACTGGGCTTGAAATCAGACCCTCCTGAAGGTGCCAGAAATGCCTGTGGCCAGCTGCTGCCTGGCCCAGGGAGAGCGAGCCCCTGCAAGGGCCAGAGGCTGTGCCCACTGCCCAGATCAGTGCCAAGGCCAGTGGGCGTGCTGAGGTGTGGACACATATAACACGGATTTAGCCTGATAACTTTTCTGTGACAACGGGACCGTCTGAAATCAAGGATTTGTACGATTTCTCTGTAGCACCAAATGTTTAAATACCAGTGTCGGCGGGTTTAAATAGGCGATGGTGCCTCATAATGCGTGGATCTCATGCTGGCAATTTAGCTGCAGTTATTATGTTTACAATTTGATATATTATGGTTACAATTATAGTTACCAATAAACAATGATTGAAATCTTATTGGTATCAGTAGACATTTGGTTATAATATATCAGCATCAGAGAGATGCTTAGATTATATTGTAAAAAATATTTGTAAGTGTTTTGTAAAAATATTTGATGATGGATGTATTATAACCTAGATACAAAACAATGCAGTAAAATGTCTTTATTGTATTAATTTCACTGATTTGAAAAGTATATCAACATTATTAGTTCGTAATGCAAATGTGTGTGTGTATATATATATATATATATATATATATATATATGTATTATAATATAAATATATGTGCACATTATATGCATACATACACACACACACACACACACACATATATATATATATATATATATATATATATATATATATATATATATATACACATATGTGTGTGTGTGTGTGTGTGTGTGTGTGTGTGTGTGCCTGTGTGTGTATACCCATCATCAGAAAAATTGTTTCACGCAGAAGGAATCAGCCGACAGGACTGAAACTTGGTGGATAGGTTTGACATTGTGAGACATGCGAGAGATACAGGTTTCATGCTCAGCCGTGCATGTGATGTAAGCAAGGACAGGCCTTGCCGCACTAACTTTATAAGATGGCCCGTTTGTGCATTCTTCCCATCCTGACTTGTGCTGTTCTGTTGATAGCATCCTTTGCAAGAGAAGAGTTCGAAAGCAATTCGAGCAGTTGGAGAAGTTGGAAAGGGGTCGCATCGTAGGGCTTCGGGAAGCAGGATGGTATTATTGACGTACTGCATGCCATACCGGTCATGCAGATATTACCATAACACAATGTGTGTTTTGTCGCCTGCTGAGCTGCATGTCACCAAGCGGAAAACATGGACCCCCCTCAACCTTCTGTATTACTCAGTCCCCTCTATATCACGCCTCACTTCAATTACACCTTCCAGACGCAGCGAGAGGGAACCCTAATAGATTACAATGTCTAAAAAGGAATCTGAAATTCCTGCCACGCAACTCATCCCACGCAGCATGATCAGAAACGCCTACACCCGTGTGTACATCACCCCACGAGGACAGGAGGGGTGGAAAGGATTACCCCTCAGTAAGAATGAGTGAATGAAGGAATGAAAGGGTGAAGAAGTGCTCCATATAGAGACTGATGCACTGACTGTGGTGGTAGAAAGGAGACAAACAGGCTCATTTATTACCACACAATTACTACCAGTGAGGTATTCCTGCAGTAATGGTGGGAGGGAAAATGAAACACTTGATAGGGAAACTGATAAAGGGGCATCATGATTGCGTTCCCCACCCCCATTTGTCACCAGTATAAAAAATAGAGAGAGGGAGAGGGAAGTATGGAGGTAGAAAGGTCTCGGTGGTCCACCTCCTTTTGTGATGTGTATCTTTGTCATGTGCTGTTTTGCATGCGATAATGAAGCCACAGGGAGAGAGAGGTGGAGGGCAGCTGGGAGGAGGGAGGAAGGTGGAGCAAAGGAAGGGAGGAGAGCTGGTGGAAGAAAAGAAAAGGTGTGGAGTGAGAGCACAATGAATAGGAGAGAAAGATATACAAGAGAGAAGTGATCATTTGAAGTAAAATGAAGACAGAGAGAAAGAAAGAGAGAGCAGTAGGACTTAATATGCTAATACACATGGTCTCCACTGTCTGTCTTTCTGTCAAGCCAGAATTTCATTTTAGGAACGCTAGTTACAGATTGAGGCGGCCAAGCATTAAGGCTGGCAGCCACCAACTAGCCAACTTCAGGATAGCTTTTCGTTAGAAAGTAATCCACTGTCACTATAATCGGGGGTTTATGAATATTAAATGCAGCTTACTTCATATTTAACAGGCCGTCGTTCTGAGCAGGCAGCAGGTAAAGGCTAACTATCATCTACCGGGAGTAGACTGGGAGTAGAGTTCAGACAAGCTGTGCTTTTCTTGCTTGTTCACAGTATTGAGCTTTCTTTACTATTATCATGGTCAACCTACCACTACTCGCCATTTAGGTAACTAGCCAATGAGAGCTAGCCTATCTCAGGTGAAACAGTGGAGCAGGCTAAACAGGCTAATGCTATGTGAACGTGTAGGCATGGAAAAAAATCTTTCTGTGGAGATGGAATGAAGACGCCATGGTGCAGCAATGCATAATTTCATCCATTGAAAAAATTGGGATGATCAAAGGAGAGTTTTGCCTGTGTCTTATTCATTTATTTAAAGGAGCAATATGTAAGATGTTGCAATCAGTATGTAAGCTTTTTGGATTAAAACTTCAAAAATGAACTAAAATTATAAACAGAATGTGAAGAAATAACCAATTTGTGTGTCAAAGATTCTTGTGTGTCATGTCAATCAGCTAGCCCATCCTGTCTTAGTTTGCCCATTTGTCTTATAATGCCATTTGTACCTGAAGAGGTGATAGTGACTTACTGTAGGGACGAGTCTGCCTTCAGTCCCCATATGAGCAGATGAAGAAGAAGCATATTTCCTCTTGGTAGGCAAGCATGTTTAAAAACAAACAAAATATGGTGGTGACAAAAAGTCTAGTTTATATTGATCTTGCTTTCCACTCCTGGAGATGCTCTTGGCGAGTAACGGGGGGAAGCTTGATGTTGATTCTTAAGACTGGTGAGTAGGGCTGGGAGGCCGGTGGAGGGGTTGTATAAAGTATGAATGAGTACACCATCTGACATATTGCTCCTTTAAAGTGGAAACACAGTAATCTTGTGTCTTGTAATATTGTCACTGGTCAGTTGGTAATATTGTCATCAGAACTTTTTGTTCAATGGTTATTAAGACTGGTGAGGGGCTGACTTGCATGTAGGAGTATGTATGCTCCTCCCATAGCGTCTGCCCTGATATCTAGTACATCTTCACAGTTAAATTTGAAGGTGAAAACATATGATTCTGATGGTAAAACCATAATCTAATATAAAAATAGTCATGTGTCAGGACTAAAATTCAAATATTGTTCAAAACCCCTTATACCTGCTATGGCTTCTTATGTCCCCTGTGATCGTCACGTTTCGGGAGTATGTACCAGTTTGCTGTTTGGACACACATAAATGCCTTTCAGTTTTAAAATAATTCAGAAGAGCCGCATATTTAATTATGCAGAGATCAGAATGTGTTAAATAAGCATAAAATGAGGTTTAAAATCTTCAAAGTGGGCCATGTTTGCCTTGATGCAGTTTTGCACACTCTTGGCGTTTGTTCAAGTGGCTTCACGAGGAGCCACCTGGGATTCTTTTCTAGCGTATACTGTTTGCTGGGGCGATATTTGTAATAAAAACCTGCAAGCAGTGGATCATAAACCCTTCAATGTGTCCAAATATTTGACTAGCAGTCAGTGTTTGAATGTGGGGCAGATGAGCAGTCAGTGTTTCTGATTTTCTTTTGAGAAACTTTCCTGGAACTTGTACAGCTCGAGTCACTAATTGAGAATGGTCAAATGCAGATAGCGCCTCTATTGCTATTGTGATAGTAAGCTGTGATGAGAAGAGGGTCAAAGGAACAGATTGGTGAAAGAGTTATAACTGAGATGGAGCATTAGGAAGCAGCGGTGGTTAGTCCCAGTTAAGACTGGGCTAGTCCCCTGGTTGGTGTCTCTGCAGTCATCAGAGATTTACATGAAGCACACAGAGGTATGTTTTACGTGCTAGCACACACACACAGTTCATATCCATGAGGATACACTGCATACTGTGCTGTATTTATATGTGTATATAAGATGGCCAAAAGTTTACAGACACCTGGTAATTTAATACTTCTTCTGAAATCAAAGGCACTAATAGGCAGTTTGGCCCTATTCGCTGCAGTAACAGTTTCTACACAACTGCACTAAAACACTGGAATATTGCTGTGAGGATTTGATTGCATTTAGCCACAAATGTATTAGTATGGTTAGGTACTGAAGTTTGATGGTAGTTCTGGATTGCACTTGCCATGTCGATGTTTGACACTATGTACAGTGACCTTGTGCTCCAGAGAGCCCGTTCTATTAGTCAGTGCTTTTCTATTGAGATTAAATAAGCTTGTTGTCAAAATGAGCGCCTGGGTATAGGAATAAGTGGACATTAAAGTAGGTAAGTTCACTTTTCCTAGAAACTTTTGGATGTACAGTGTAGATAAGTCGATAGAAATATGGACAGATGGACAGAGTTTTGACTAATGCATGGGTTTTAATGAAAGTAATTTTTTTGTTCATGCAGTGTTTTGCAAAAGTCAGAGGCAAAGGCAAGACCATAATCCAAGATATTGATTTTTCTACACCAGAAGTAAAACAAAAATCATTTAGCAGAAGCCCCAGCAGTGTAGTATCAGCTTCCTTTCAGCTACCATTCTTTTTGAGGAACTTGGTTTCAGTATTTTTAAAGAAATTCCCCAGCATATTCTTCCATACCTCCGAAGTTCCGTTTTGGAAGCTGGCAGATTTTCTAGTTTTCATGGTCCACTTAATCCAAACACAGTGTGAAAAGCTCCTCTGTGAGGAGCTTCTTGACATCTACGCATCCTTGCAGACCCATAACATTGTGTTGTCTTCTCCAAGTGTAGGGATGGACAGAAACACCTGTCTGTTCTCAGATCTGAAATACAAGCTCAAGAGGAGCATGATGTTCTCTCAAAGATGAAAGTATAGTTTTGGTGGTCTATCAGGTCTTGTACATTTTCTTTGTGTGTTGTTTGTTTTGGATTTTAGGAACGCACTGATATGGGATTTCTAGGCTGATGTCAATATTCAGTATTTTACATCTGGAGCATGCAAATCTGTAATGAATGTGCCACTAAAAGCAGTTTCAGTATCAGTCAGATCTAGGCACTGACCTGATGGTGATGTTTTTTGAAAAAGAGATTGTCAATATGATTCTGATATTGTGTATTCTTGCTGGAAATTCTTACTGACCATTATGAATAGAAATTGAATAAGTGAAGCATGGTCTCTGATTTTTGCACAGGGCTGTATGTTTTGTATGCAAGTAAATCTAATGGCCTGATGTCTGTGTGTATTAATTTCTGTTTGCTCTTGTGAGGCTGTGTGTATGTGTGTGTGTGTGTGTGTGTGTGTGTGTTTGTTTTTTCGGTGTGTAGTCTGGCTGAGTGGACAGCCTTGGTTTTCCTCCGTGTAGAGTGTGATTAATAGTGACACACCTGCAGTAGATATATGACCGTGGATTTTCATGCAATGAAATATTAAGGAGTAATCCGAGAGATGCCGAATGCCATAACTCAGCCGTGCTCAGGGTCGGGACACACACACACACAGGACACACACTCAAGGATTAGTTTTTATCATTTTTTAAAATCACTATGAGGGCTTGTAAAGCATTAATTTAGACATGCATTTAATTTATTGAACAGAGAAGGAGAGGGAGGGTGGACAGAGAGGGAGAAGGCAGTTGCTTTTGACCTGGTGTAAGCCAGGTGGTATTTCTAGAAATATAATAGCAGTGATAATAAATAAAAGAAAGAAAATCCAACCCAAATCCTGGCTCTCAGCCTAGCGGACATACAACAAGGGTACAAGGGCTTGTAATAAATAATAAACATATATTAAAGCACTTGTACCTCACAGAATTAAGTCCTGAATCAAAGCAGGTCAGAACAGGTTTATCACAGAAAAGCCTGTTGACATCTTTCCATGTCTGGTGTTATTGAGGCTATGGCTTCGTACTGAGTGTTGGGCTTCAGGCTTTGTCCAGTAGAGGGTAATATATTCTTTATTTTAATGAGGGCATTCAGTGAGGGAAAGTGTTGGTGCGAGCTACAGTACCTGTCACATGTACAGTCACTGACAGTATTTATCACCAGACTTCAAGAACATGACCATCTGCATGTTTTGTTAAAAAGGCTACAGTTTAATTTGTCCAGTTTAATTTGATTTAGTGCAGTGCAATGTGTAAAACGCTGAACTACTGGCAATGTTTTATCACCATAGGTGCCTTTTGACTGACTTTTCAAACTTGGGATGTCATAAGTTGTGAAAATGATATCAGGTTGCATTATATAGGCATGGATAATATGACAATATATATAGCTATTTTAATAAATTAGGTCATATAAGGCCACAATAGGCTAGGTATTGTCTTAAGGGGCATAGGATGGGGAGGCCAGGTAAGACTCCTAAGATTTAACTTGGGATGGCACACTGAGAAAAATACAACATTAATATAGCTTTACTGTATTAAAATGACAAATAAATTGATGCGTTCATTTATTTATTTATTTATTTTGCCTGTACAAAACTAAGGTTGTCGAACATTTCCAAATGAGTAAACCATTCCATCAGTATGGGTCCTGTGGCGAGTAAACTAAAAGAGAGAACTGATATAAGATATTTCAGTCATTCATGTGAAAATTATGTATTTGAATCAGGTAAATTAAATGTGTCTCTTTACAACATTAACCTTAAGAAAAACATTCCTTGCAGATAGACCATAGAAATTATTAATTGAGGCTGCCCCCTCCACAGGTCATACTTGAGCCTTATTATTAGAATGCTCAGCATTGTGTAACCCACAACACATGTATGTATTCAACTGTAAAAAGTAATTAGTTAACATGGCATAATAATTGATTATAGCTGAAGCGCTTTTAATAGTTTACTTATCCTGCCATTAACAGCCTACTTCAGAATGCAGCTCACTGCTAAAGTAACCCAGACTCTCAGAACTGATTGGTACCCTGATGGTAGATTTTCACCATAAAGCATAATGGGTGCTTTATTAATAATGGCTGGCTGTTTTACTATCAATAACTGGGCTATGCCTCTGAAAAACTGCCAGATTGCACATTTAATCATAAAGAGAGCATAATTGATCCTGTTTAATTAAAGGGAGTGCAGCAGTGTATGTGAAATGTTCAATATAAATAATTGTACCCATAGGATTTGATTATATGTTTAAAATGTGGCACTACTTTGACTTTTCCAATTAATCATGTCTCAGAAAAATAACTCAGATTTGTTATATATCATGAAAAAAATGACACATGACAAAACCCTCACGATTATAATGGAATTAATTTTGTTACAAAAAGATGATTATGATTCTACTAGAAGTACAAAGGGATTTTGTTATGATACTACTATGCTGAAAACATCTAGCTAATAGTATCTAATATTTGTCGTTTTCAAAATATTGTTTTGAAGGTAGGTGAACACAGTTTGTTTGTGTCATTGTTACCTGGCTAATAATCGGTGTAGCAAGGAATCTCGCTCTACCATACTACATGTGAGTACTCAAACTTCTATTTGCTCTGTTTCAGCACCCAGGACATTACACTGAAGAACCTCCTCTCCAAAATGAAGATCATTAAAGCAGTTTTCATACCTGTCTGTCTTTTGGGTAGCACCCAGAAGGATAGGATTGAAACTTGGTGGATAGGATTGACATCATAAGACAATCAAATGATTCAGATTTCATGCTCAGCCACACATGTAAAGTAAGCACTGACCCAACAGCCACAATTGCGGACATTCAGCGATCAGTGATGCCCTCCATGAGTCATCCTGTTAGTGCCAGCACCATTGGCACCATTGGCTTGACGCAGGACTACATACATGCAGGCCATTACAACAACTGGCCTTAACACCACGTCATCATCACTAAAGACTGCAGTGGTGTTGTGCCAGACTGTTAGACTGAGTCCCGCTTTTGCCAATGACCAATGAATCTGTGTGTGGAGTACAATCAGTTTACTGACATGCTTCACATGTCCAGAAGGTCTGATGTCACTCCATCTTGCAGGAATTGTGTCCCCCTACAACTCAACATGCTGAAATGTCTGGCATGTTGCGTTACCAAACATGGCGGCCCATGCTGAGAGGCGGTACTTCTGTATGTGTAGCTATGTATATTTAACAGTATTGGCCTACCTAATTTCTTATACTGCTGTGTATCACACTTTTACTGTAAAATCTTGAAATGGAAATAGTTAGATGAAATAGTTGTGTGTCTTTTCGGTTGAGGGTGGCGTTGTTTGTCTTGTTGGTTGATAATTTACCTGGTTGTGTAATTGCCCTTCTCTACAGTGTTCTAGAACACAGTTTGTAGCTCCTCACTGTACTCATTACTAGGCCTGCTTGGCCGAACCGTGCACCTGTTGTGCTTTCACCTGTAAGAGCATTACTCAAACTGATTGAAAAACCAAATTAAAATTCACTGTATTTAACCGGTAGCATTGGTCGAATTGTCCATTAGTCAGTAAAAGTTAAATGGTTATTCATTTAATCCCTAATGAAAGGTTTTTTTTCCAGGCGTCTAAACAGTGCAGTGTATTGTGTATTGTTTATCTATGATTTCTAACATGCAGTTTTATGTGTTTCTGTTTCATTGACCTTGGATGAACCTGCCCCCTCCAATCTCTCTCTTCACCTTCCATGTAATCACACACAGTACCTCACCTCAGTTTCTCCTATCCCTCCATTTCCTCTTCCTCTTCCCCCTCTTGGCTTTGATGCTAGTGCTTTTCTCGGGGCCGGAGGTTCTTGATTAGAATGTAGCCCAGGTTGGAATAATATATTTGAGACGAGTTCTGTATGCCATATGCCTGCTTTGTACCGCTGCCCATGTGGAGAGAGAGAGCGAGAGTAGGGTGTGCATGTGTGTGTGTTGGACATGAATCTGCGGGCAGTGCATCCACAACTTCAGTGGTAGTGGTTGGAATGACTGTGTGTGTTTAGGTCCTTGGTGTATGTAGTTGGAAGGGAGATGGCAGCTTTCAGTGTTGAATAATATACACTCTCAGCTTGGGTTATTCTTAATTAGACCAAGAAGAGGAAGGGAGGTGGGGGAGGGTTCAGTCCCAGGCCTTCAAGTGAGTCCAAGTCTGCCCAGAGGAGACTCAGAGCTGGGGTCAGAGACAGAAAGAGTGAGAGAGAGAGACAGGGAGAGAGGGAGGGGAATGAAGAGGGCTTGCCTGAGATTTCACATCATGACATAGCTCAAACACTCAAATGTACATTCTGCACTTTGTCAGAGATTAGAGCTCTTTATAATTGGCCTTTACAAGATCTCTTATAAGTTCTCACGCCTGTCTTTAGGGGTGTGAATCTATGACATTATCACATGGGTGGGCAATTTGAAAAATAATTCTTGTAATTGTGATAATATATGTACACTTACAGTAATAAGCTGTAGTTTAAACACAGTAATCTCCTATATTTACATAATGTAAAGGTAACCAATTTACCAGTAATTTATTGTAGAAAAGTTTATAAGTTAAAACAATTAATATATTTATTTAACATATTTTGCACTGTAGACGCCCAGATTATATATTTTTAAGATATACATTTGTACATTTTACAAATCAATATCATTTCTACCAACATCACAGAAAACTTACATATAGGCAATATAAATAGTTTTAACAACAGTACAGTGTTGCAGGGTTTAAACAATAATAAATAAATAAATGAATAAATACAGTAGGAAACAATACAATAGAAATCAGGATATTTGATTTGTTATGTTAGAATGCCATTTGGACCCATTAAAGACCAAATCATGTTGTTTAAATTAAGAGTGGAAATGTGCTGTTGAGTATCATGTGTTTATTTAGCCTGAACAGTGTAATCTTATATAACAATATATATATATAAAATATATTTAAAAATATGTACATATATCTAAAAATAAAATAGTCTAAAAAATATTGTTTGTTGTTTTTTTTGTTTAAGGAATGTTATGCTCAGGGTTTCACTGGTGTCCTCTGTGTGACACTGCATTTTAGTAGCTGAAATTAGCTCAAACAACATACATACCACTCTTTACTCTTTAGTGGGCAAAACTGGAGTTTAATTTATTTTTAATTAAAACATAATTTGCCTGTTTATATGACCTGACTTATAAAGGCTACACCAAAAGTGAGACTGCTATATTGAAAGTAAACGACTGACTGATTATCACCATTAGCACTATTTAATGTTTATTTAAAAATAAATAAATAAATAATAATAATAATAATATATATATATATATATACATATATATAGTGAAAATAAGTATATAAATATGTTTTATATACATATTTATATAAAACTCATTTTAATGTAGTTACTGTTTCTTTGAGTTTAAAATATTAACTTTAAAAAGGTATAATTTATCTTGGGCACCCAAACCCATGCATAAGACTGTATACTTTAACATTTTGGTACGGGTGCATTTTGATCAAACTCCACAGCTTGAGCTTCCTTTATTAGAGATCTTCTTCTTAATGTCTGATGATTGCGATTTTTTTCCTTCCTGCCACCTGAAAGTCGATCATGCGTCCATAAGCGCTGAATTGAGTGCAACCACTCGAGTGTGTCCATCTCCTCCCACACAGAAGCTCATCTGGACTGTCTTTACCACGCTGCATCTCCATATGCTGTCTCCAGCCCTCAGCTTGTCTTAGTCCCCCAGGACGTGTGTGTGTGCTCATATAACCATTGTATATGATAATGGTAGCAGTAAAAATATTCCACAGCTTCCCGGCATGATGGGGCTTACAGTGGTAACATTGTTCCACTCGTCACTCAGCTCATGATGGAAAACAGAATTGGTCACACATTCAAAAACATACTTTCAAAAGTTTGTTTCCACTTTGGAATGATGTATAATGTTTCCTAATATCTGTGTGCATGACAGGGTGCTTCCTGCCATCCGCTGAGTGAGCACTGAGATAGGCTCCAGCACCCCCCTAGTGGCTAAATGGGTTAGAAGATGAATTAACGAATGAATGAATAACACTTTTACACTTTATAGGTTTTAGCTATTGGCCAGTGCGAGCCTAGTGACACCTTGTTAACTGAGTAATAATTATTTATAATTTAACCATAGCATTACGTGTTAAGCAGTTGCCTGTTACTCCTTACCTCATTTCTTCTGTTTTGTCCTTTCTTCCATTTATCCATATAAATTACAGTCAAAACTTTGAAATACTATATTGTGTTGTATTGTATAGTTGCATGTTAGCTAGTGTGTGTTATGGTGTAGCTAGACCATTAGATCAGGATGCTTCCTAGCACAGCCATAGTTTAACATGTTGTACTTTTGTACTGGTAAATTCTACGTATTAAAAGGGGATTTGTTATGCTTTTCTTGCTTTCCTCTCTCCTTTAGTGTGTTGTAGCTTGTTGTCTCCAGAAATATAAAGCCCATAGTACACACCACAGGGAGATACTCTCTCCTACAGAAACCACTTTCCTCAGCTGCCTGAAACACCTTGTTGTAATTTCAGAGCTTTTCTCTGTTACAAGATGACATCATCTCATACCATAAGCCTTATTGCCCACCTAACGGCAAGCCTTTCACACAGTGCTACTGCTTTAAACCACTCTGGCAGTTGATCAGTCAGGAGGTCATCTGTAGGGTTAAAGGAATAAATGCAGCATACTACTTCTATTACAACTAATAATAATAAACTAAAATGAGTTATATTCAGAACTATTGGAATATTTTAAGCGTAATACCCATTTATATATTTTCAGAACCTGCAGTAGCTGTACACTGTTGATGCTAATGCTAGAGCTAAACAATTAAAAGATTGCACTGTTTCTGATCAAAACTGCTGATTGCTTTGGAACACAAGCAGGTCCAGTGGGAAACCCCCAGTTACAGTAACTAAGGAGAGCAAGATAATCTGCATGCACATTGCACAAATTCATGGTCACCTTTTTGCAGGTGGTCTGCTCTGTCAAAGTTGAGGTGACATCTCCTTGGTAGTCAGAGGTTAAGCTGTTGAAACTCAGTTTCTGTCTGTGTTAGAGCTCCAATTTGAGGTGTTAATGTTAGTCTTATTCACATGGTTCAGTACAAATGCTTTTCCCACTGCTGTGGATGGCTAGCAAGCATGATCTCTGCTTCATTTATTACAGAGAATAAACAACAGTGTGCAGGTTAGTGAGGTGGCAGTCCAGAACAGAAAGAACCTGTGATAAAGACCAATGCAGCTCAGCACAGGCTGGAGTATAAAGTGGTTTTTGAGTGCCATCTAAAACATGGTCAACCCCTCATTCACTCATGAGTTAACCAGAAACCTGGGTTGGGTTTGCCGGATTGGGCAGGAATCCCCTGGCGGAGCATTTTAGGTGACTTAATAATGATAATAAATGTTTATCAGTTATGCCCACACCACCAACCCAATTACCTTGTAGTATTTCATGCTTCATTTTTAAATTACTTGACTTCTCATTTACAAACTGACTCCAAATTCACAATTGATCCACAATTTGGTTAGACAATGCAGAGTTTGGCATTCTTGAATTAAGCAATTTTTTTGGTCATGGTTGTTATTTTTATTATTTTTTTTGATTATATATTTATTATTATTCAAAATAATCTGTAAATGACTGAACTACTAATAAAATCAATACTTCTCTAAGTATATGCGCTGAGCTATGTAACACCCATGTTTTTAAGAGATATACAATAAGCATCGTTATGTATCCATGCACAGATGGTTGTTTTCCATTTAACATGAAAGCTGAAGATGAACAGATCAGTAACATGTGTTCATTAATGGCACACTGGAAGCAGTGTTCTTCTGTTTTGTGTGAAAGAAAAACCTGCAGCTGGTTCTGTCTATCCAAAGAGCTGGACAAGCCCTGAGAGAAACACCAATGGCATCAGACATCACTGCTGCAGGATTTGACTCGAGGCTGTTGATAGGTGAGGCATTCTCAGGATGTACTGTATGTGTGGCAGTGTAGCAGCTTCAGCAGCATTACATATACTGCAATAAGAATCTGCCGGCATTACAAACATCAATGTGGAGTAGTCTGCATAAATGAGTTTGATGTGAATGAGTTGGCATGCTGGCTATGTGAAGGAAAATGTGTCATTTGTATGCCAATGTTATACGAATACCAAGTGCCAAGTCTGTAGTACTGACCATGCATGTATGTTGTCAGGGTTGCAGGATGCTGGTCTGTATTGCCAGTCACAGACACATAAATCACACAGAAAGATAAAGATCAGAACACTGTTAGATTAACTGTCAGGTCCCCCTGTAAATAGTAATTAGACAAAAAAAAGAAAGAAAAAGAAAGAAACGCGGTCCTGCTGTCTGTACTCTGTCACCACAGATGACCTTAAAGAAGCAACAAGCATCTGCAGTGTATCTACAGCGAGTACATTTATCTACAGGATGGTGGTTGTGGAACAGCTGTTAGGGGCCTGTCACTGAAAGCTGCTGGCGGTGGAATCACAGAAACACATACAGAAGCGTGAACCACAAACCCGTTCCTCTTTCCAGTGTCTGAGTGAAGCTCTGTGATCTCTATTTATAGACTGAATTAGCTGTATCCTTTTTTAATAATATCAATACCAAAGTTCATAGAAGATTTTATTTCAGCTGATATAAATGTATTCATTCATTCATCTACTGAGCCACTTATCCGTCCGGGTCCCAGGACGTACAAGAGCCTCACAAGGTGCCAGCCCTCACAGGGCAGATGGCAGGAATCGCCCTGGACGGGCCACCAGGCCATCACAGGGCAGACACACAGACATACACATTCACTCTTTTGATGTGATGAGCACTCATACTGCAAGAATTCTCCATTGTCTACAGACAAAGCCTCCAATTTATAGGCTGTGGACCATTTCCAATAAAGGTGTTTCTTCAAATCAACATGCTGCACACATGTGCCAAGTAAGTTGTGAAACTACACAATAGCAGCTTTGCTAACCTGTGCCGCACTGTGCCCTGAAACTAAATCAGGAGGTGATGTACACTGGTACATCCTAAAAATAAAAAAGTCATATGTTCACAATTTAACTCAGAGCAACAACAGAGCAAACAGAGCAAACAGAGCAAACAGAGCAAACAGAGCAAACAGAGCAAACATGGCAAATATACTTTTGGTTCTGAACACACTGACTGTTTTTTCCTCCTTTGAGTTGAGATGTGTGGTGGTTGTGAGTGTCTGTGTGCACGTGGTTTGTATAGAACTTCGAGAAGTCGGTTTGCAGGACTACACTATAATATGTAGCCAAAATTTCTGAGATCTGTCCAGTCGTCTGAACGCACAGTGGGAGCTCCTGGCCAATCAGGAGCTCTTGGGCAATTAAGTGGTCATCCTGTGCCTTCTCACACTGCATGGCAAACAGTTTCAGATGAACCTAGAATTAGGCTCAATCTTTAAATGTGGTTGACAGTGGCTAAAATCGCATGATTTTAGCATGATTGTTTCAACGGTCACACTTCCTATAAATATTAGAAATCTCAATCTTCTTACATTATATACATTTTGTAGCACTGGGGGTTTGGTTATCCAGAATCTCTGTGGCTTTCCTTTAAACCCTTGCACTTATCTACAAGTATTCGTTAGAGACTTTCGAGCAAGGACAACTGCTGTTCCATAACGTCTTTCAGGTTTGACTTTATCCAGCATGTAGAGATATTGTGCAAAATAGTTTTGTATGCGTATTTTCTACAGATGCGCTCATACCTCGTCACAGAACACCGTAAAACATAGGTTTTCCTTTTGTGTGTTTTTGAGCTTCAGTTATAGGACTTTCTATCAGTGCCTCATGTACGTTCATAATATCAGTGAGTTTGAAACTACACTCCCAGCTTCCAAATCAGCACTTAAAAGCTGAATGATGCTGGATGTCCGACTGCTCAGAACCTCTTTGCTGAAGGAAATCAGAAAGGTGCTACATTCTCAGATTAAAGGTAGTTCCTGCATGAATGGCTAGAAATATTTACTGTTTGGTTTTTAGCCATTTCCTCCTCATTCACTCACTCACAGGCCCCCTTTAGCATTTTGCCATCATTTTGTAATGTACTGGGAGGCATAAAATCTGACCAGGCTCCCTATAAAGTAGCTTAGGGTCTGCCACCTCTTTTTATCTTTAGCTTTAACTTCCAGCTGTCTCCATGGGTAGCCCAGCGGTTGCCTCTCTGCTTCTCTCGGTTGCCTGCTTTGTGGTTTTGGTTTCTGTTTTTATATCCTGCTTTTCTTTTTTTCACTAATGAATTATTGTGTTACGTTTGCTACATGTGTTTTATGAGCACATGTGTTTCTATGACAGTAATTTAGTAAGAACACCAGTTTATTCCTTATGGCTTCTACTGGTGTCCTCAGGGGCAGAACAGGTTTGATTCAATAGTCGGCTCCAGTCTGGCATGACATCCCTACAGTCTTTGGCGACATTGACGTGGTGTTAAGGACAGTCATTGTAATGGTTTGCATGCATGTAGTCCTGTATGGTGCATCCGTCTGCCAATGGTGCTGCCACTAACGGGATGACTGATGGAGGGCAGTCAGGTGCTGTGATAAGGCCTGTCCTTGCTTAACGTCACATGCACGTCTGACTGTGAATGAGTGTATATTGGCTGGGTTTTAACATACAATGATATGTACATAGTACAAAGGTACATTTTTCAACAAGAGGTTTATGGTCTATGGTCCAGTTTTGTATGTGTGTTTATGTATATTATACTCATGCCTGTGACCAAACAGAGCAAACCTAGAAGAAATAATACAGTGTCTATATGCTGTATTGTATTTGATTAGCACTGACGGTATATTGTATGTGTTTCCCTGCATTGAAAGACTGTCCTAACGATAGAAGGCAATGTGCAGATATTAGGCTGAAAATGAGTATTCCTAAAGGAGTTCTTGTCTTGACTATTCCCTATTGTGTGAATTTCAGTCTTCATTTGTCAGTTGGCTTAGTGGAGTCTGAACATTTGCATACTGAGTTTGTATAATGTTTACCTGACAGCAGTTAATGTAACGTGAGTGTACGTGCTGGCTTTTGAGCGATCAGCAACAGTAGCTTCAGCTAATTCTTATCTATCTTTGTGGAACTAGCTGTCAAGAAAATTAGAGGGTTGAAAGTGTCAACATCTAAGCTTTCAAGGTGCTAGGCCTTAAAATGCTTACATGAGCACTACTAAGTGATAATCAGAACCATTGTGTATGTGTGTGTGTGTGCGTATGTGTGCGTTCATGTTCATGACAGTAATTCCTCTGTAATCCTGGATTACACTGTAGTCTTGCAACAATGTCGATCACAGAGCAGAACACGTCTCCAACCTGGCATTTACAGAGGCTCAGCTTTGGTACCAATAACTGAACTAAAATCTAAGCCTCTAAGCCTTGTAGGGTGGGGTGTGGAGGGGGTACAAAAGAGACCAGAAGTCTGTTTTGGTGGGTGGGGGTTTTGGTGGGACAAACTGCTCCTGGTAGATAACCAGTGATTTAGACTTTTTTTTTTTCTTTTTTTTTTTGCTGTTCCTGGATCCATAGACATCATGAGACTTTTATGTGAGAGCCTCTGTGACAGCTCTGTTGTGTTAAGACATATGATGTGTTAAGCAGTCAGCTAGTGAAACTCATTCACATTACATGACTTACAGACTCAACTCAGCCTTGCTGTGTATTTTAAATAGCATCCACACAATGCAGAAACTGCCAAAGAATGTTTAAGCTGCCCCATATTCAGCTACATTAAATAAAATTATGCTCATTTTCCTTATTGATCATTTTATATTTGAGATCTATAGAACAGCTTCAATTTTCCCAAAACACAATATTTTTTCATTTTGGACATCTGTATTCACCTTCTGTCTGAAACACTGCTAGAGCCTCTAGTTTCTGTGGGCCCGATGAACCCAGTATGCTCTGATTGGTCTGCATGCCCAATCTGTTCTAATTATTTAACTGCCAGAGTGGCATCCTGTTACAAGTTTCGCCCACCACACCACACCAGTGGTGTCAGTTCTTATGTACCAGTTTGAGTCTGATGGTTTGGTAAGAATGGTAAGTTTTTTGTCATGGGGTAAGCAGTTTGTTGTCATGTGTCACATGTCCAGAAGGCCTGGTGTCACTCCACCTCCACCCCTACTGCAAAATCTGCATGAGTATATTCAAGCTGCATGGAATGGATCATTCCCAGGACACCGGTAGGCACCTCTACAACCCAGCAAACATGGTGGCCTGACACCATACTGAGAGACAGTACTTTTGTATGTGTAGCTCAATAAATATTGTCCATATCAGTCTAAATTTATCTTCATTATTGTTCCTTTTAAAATGTATCCTCCTTCGCAATAGAACTACAATCCCACACTTCCTGCTGGGTGCAACAGTCCTTTCTTTTGATGATGAATGTACACTGTCTTTTGTGAAATATCATATCATGCTTGGGAGCGTTAGCTTGTTTGTAGTATGTGTGAAGCATTATTTATATTTCAACTGCAAACAATTTCGTAATTGAGAGGATACTATGATGTTCCGGAGAAGAATGTATGTAGGGCAGTTTGGGACTGTGTTGTTTACCATTGATCATCATAGTGGTGATTTTTGAAAAAACACTTGTACTTCTTCTGTAGAGAATTTGTTTAAATTCAGAGCTCAGTGAGACGCTTTGGAACAGCCACACAGGAGCCTAAGGTCACCAAGTGTTGGCTAGATGGATATAAGACCCCAGAGGAGCCCAGGAGAGGTGAAGATACATCTAGAACTTTTGGAACTAATCATCCAACCTGACCTCACTAAGCTTGCATTCACACCGGCAGCAAAACAGTGGGGCTGGGAATACTTCATTTTCAATGAGATCTGGCAATGTGCTGCGACAGGAGGCTATGTGAGCATTGGCGACATGACAAAGTTGAACAAGAGATTCACATTCCAAACACTGTTGTCTTCACACACTATACAGACAGTGATACACTGCACAGGGATTACATTTATAGACAAGCGATGTCTATAAGATTTTTATTTTTGAGAGCACATCTGATATGTGCTTGGTATCAGAGAACCCAAGGGTTGGCTTGAGTTCAGAAACACCCACAGGCGAGGTCGACCAATGACTTGGGCGATGAGAGGTAAGATGTCACTGCTGGCCTGAATGCAGTCGAATCCTCACAGCGATGTTCCTGCTGTTTTTTCAATAAGAGATTTCATATTCCTTCATAAAAAACATTGGTGATCCTATATACACTTCTAATACAGAAACATACACCCACTGACCACTATTAGGTACACCTTGTATCTACACTTTCATCCATATGTGAGCCATTTGCATGATGCTGGAGTCTTTAAACACCTCAGTGTCACTGCTGAACTGAGAACAGTCCACCAACTAAACCTACCCAGCCTATAGCGTTCTGTGGGCAGCGTCCTGTGACCACCGATGAAGGACTAGAGGATGACCAACACAAACTGAGCGGCAGCAGATGAGCTATCGTCCCTGATTTTAAATCTACAAGGTGAAACAGCAAGTAGCAGTGTCAGAGTGGACACAGTGTTTAAACACTCCAGCTGCACTGCTGTCTCTGATCCACTCACACCAGCACAACACACTCTAACATACCACCACCACGTCAGTGTCACTGCAGGGCTGAGAATAATTCCCCATAATCTACATGCTCTGTGGTGGTCCTGAGAGGGTCTTGATCATTGAAGAGCAAAGTGAAAGGTCATTAACAAAGTATGCAGAGAAACAGACAGACTAGATGGACTAGTTGAACTACAAAGTGCACCTGTATGTGGAGCTGATAAAATGGACAGTGAATGCAGATACACAGAGGTGGATTTAATATTGTGATATGGTTGCGCATAATAGTGTAATATATTATATACGTATTGTTTTTCTTTGTTGCATGGGCAAAGACTGGCAGATTGTCAAAGTCTTTGGTTAAACTAATTGCCCAATCCATGGCAAGTTTATTTTAAACTGGAGAAAAGATTTTTTCCCTTGCTGATATCTTTGCAAGTCTTAACTCAGCTTGATGCGCTCATATCCATTTTTCATCATCGATCATTAGCATTTAATGAAAATCCTACATATTTTAGCTGTATGTTGGAGAAATAGCCACATTGTTCTTTAATGATGCTGCATTTCAGTAAGTGGCTTTAAATAAGAATGCAGTTGATATGTGCTGTTTTGAGTGTACGCAGGGCCATCCTCATCTTGATAGGAACTTTATTCAGCAGACCCAGTTCCAGGGGGGGTGATTAAGGCGTTACTCTAATTAGGGAGGGTTCAGAAGGTCTGGGAACAGAGGAGCAAGGCAGCAAACAAACAAGTAAACAAAGAGCTGGTGGGGTGTAATGCGGGGGACCTAAAGAGTTTGAATCATTCTGGGTTAATGTGCCTCTTGAGAAAAAAGGAGAGAGTGAAAGAGAAAGAGAATGAAAGAGGAACTCAATAAACCATAAAGAATTTTAAAAGCTTTTTGTGGTGGTTTGGAGTGCGTGTGCACTACAATTTTTTGAAGACAAAAAGTCCTTTGTGAAAAAAACTACCGGCAAACAAGGTAATCCTACAAAGTGGGCCTAAATTAGTAAAGTGGTGTGGTTACTGAGTGTGTTTGACGTAGGTTGGCCATATTTTGTTTTTTGAAAAAGGGCAAACCTGAGGAAGGAAGAACAGGGGGTTGGGTTAGGGTGGATACAGGGGAAGTTGGTGGCGCTGTATGGGGTGGTGGTAGAGATATAAAAGAACAAATGCATCCTGAACAGTAATTCAGAAATAGCTGCACGTTTGTCATTTACAAAATGAATTGTTTTTGTAAAAGTTGACTGAGTGATGAAATGCATGAGAAGAGGACATGTGGTGGTTCTAGTTTGACGGCCAGATAAGGTTGTGCACTAAATGACTAATGCTAGTTTGTACCATTAGCCTTTAGATCAGTCGCAGTGACATTTGGCTTCCTTGCAATTCTGCACAACAGAATAATACTTAATGTGAGAAATGATATAGTTAATGCTAGTTGTAGGCCAGAATGCCCCTTACACTTGGGCTTAAGTTTAGAACATTGTTTTTACATGTAGATACTTAACACTATGTTAATATGTATAATACCTGTAGGACATACACTATATGTCCAAAAGTATTTAGACACGTAAATAATTAGTGGATTCAGTTTCAACAGAATTCATCTTGTCTGTTCATGTCTCTGCTCATATTAAGCTCAGTGAGAAGTTGTTTTGGTTGCCAAAATGATGTTCCTAAAGGCAGGAGAATGTTCTCTAAACCATCATCATGTAACACAATCTGTGGCTCTGACAAAATCCCCAAAACATCTTCAGAATATTGCGATTAATATTTATCCTTTTAGCAACGTTATTTGAAAATGTTCCACAAGATGTTCTTTGGATTAGACTAAAGGGTTTTCCTTAGAACATTATTCATTTTAGAACAATAGAATGAGATCATCAAGGCCACTATGCTCAGGGATTTTCTAGAGGAGTATAAACCACCAGCATTGGACTGTGGAGCTGTGGAACTGTCCAGAGTGCTAGTCCTTCATCCAATACCTTTGGGATGAGTTGAAGTGGCATGTGTGATCCAGAAGCAAACATCCAACATCAGTACCTGACCTCTTTAAAGTTGAATGGAATCAAATTGTTACAGAAATGCTCCAACACCGAGCGCACTGCAAAACAAATTCTTGACAAGGTTATTATGTATCTAGTTTATATATCTTAAGGGGATTTTAGTAAGCCATGTTTTCTCACAGTGTTGGCAGCTAGTATTGGTAATTTTAAGAAACAAGCTTGTAATTAATAATTTCATTATTAATACAACATTTAATAATTTCAGTGATATTTCAAGATATATCAGTGAGACTTAAGACATTTTCACTTGCCAAAATCTGTGTGTAAGGCCTTCTCACAAGAGTAGAGACAGTTACATTGTTGTTACAAGTTGAACAGACTTCCTGTTCATATCCAGAGAAAGCAATGAGTGAGCGGGTGTCTCCAAACATTTGGACATATAGTGTACTGTGAAAAAATATGCTTTTCCACATGCTAGATGTTCTGCACACTAAATCAACCTGCAATTATGCAATTAGTGTATTGTTTATTTTATCTACAATGAATCAGCAAGTATGTAGAAACCCTCTAAACACACCCTGAACAGTATTCATATGAAGTGAAGAACACACATACACCCAGATGCGCAATACAAGGTCTGGATCATAGATTGTTCTTAGAGAACAATAGCCCTGCTCATAAAAGAATAAAATTGCAATGATCATGCAATTTCAGCCCAGGTGCTGTTTATGGAGAGACATAAAGAAGGATAGAGGCAGGTTGAAGGAAAAAGGAAAGAGAGAGAGAGAGAGAGAGAGAATAATAATCTCAGTTGAAATTAAAAACATCCAAAAATGAAATAAAGATGAGTGCTGTGTTGAGGTCTGGCTGGTGGAATATAAAAGACAGAGTATTAAATATATATATAGCGCAGGAGACAAACTGAATGCTAAGCCAGGTCTACCTGCTCGGAGGCCTCCACGGTCGCTTCATTACTGGGGGAGATAGTGTAGGATCAAGCCCTGTTCTTCTCCTCCATGCTCGCTCTCTCCCTCTTCCTCTCTCAGGCAGCAACAGAGAGAGACGGAGTGAAACCGACAGCCATTTTTAATAAGATTCTGTGTTATTTTCCCACTCCTGTAATGCTTTTATTATTGCAGATTCACTCACAGGTGAACTGTATTGATCACAAGACCGGGAGAGGAGCGAGAGAGCGAGACAGAAGGGAAAAATACAAAGGAGAGTCTTATGTGTACAGTGTTCCTCCTAGAAAGCTTTTTAGTTTCCTGAGTTCTTTAACCCCAAACGAGCCAGGCGTCCAGATAAATGAAATTTGCAGCTCGGTTCCTGGTAACCTGCTTAGGGTTTATTGTACAGTAGCATGCGTGTCCGACGTGCTTGTCAAGGTAGCCTCTAGTGGAATCCTGAGGCCTTTGCTTGGTGTAGATTTGTTTCATGTTATTATCAGCCAAACTGGCAGTGGATTACTGTTCATGATAAACTGTCATAAAACTGAGATGCTAACAAAGTCAGCAACAAGTTACAAGTTCCAGACACATACATGATGTAACCTCTGTTTCTTTCAAAATTTCCTGTGGGACATGGTATATGGATCCCGTATCGCATGTACATGATTCGATCATGGTGAGACAAGCTGAAAACTGGAGTCTGGAGAGGAACGTTAGTGCAAAGAAACCATTTGTGGAGTAAGAGGTCTATTATTGGATGTAGAAAGGAGAGAGAGGGAGAGCAAAGGAAAGAGAGGGAAGTAAGTAATGATGTTACCTCCTGCCTAGTCCTGAAGGTCAGCAGTCTGCAGCGGTGCATTGTGGGAGAGTTGCCCCAGTCAGAATGGATGTCTTGTTTGCCTTTGACTTTGGCCCAGAATTTATTGCCCTCCTCTACTGGCTGAGGAACAGCAGGCCTTGGGAACAAGCACTGTAGACTTACTCACTCATCTCTCTCTCTCTCTCTCTCTCTCTCTCTCTCTCTCTCTCTCTCTCTCTCTCTCTCTCTCTCTCTCTCTCTCTCTCTCTCATACACACTCTGTTACTCTTCTCATCATAGGTCTGAATCTGACCCTGTTCTGTTGTCTTGTCAGTCATGTGACTCATTAATTTAATATAAACAGGGATGCCCAATTAGAATCAGTCAAAATTGGAATCGGCACATTCCAATCATGCAACTGGAAATCAACAAATGTGTGATTTGGTTCTGTTTGATCTGTGTTGTCTTTCTATGATGTAAATGTTGAGTCAGGCAAGTACACTTACACTAAACTTTAGTATTTAAAAGCATTGTGAGCTTTGGGTTAAAGAAAGCAACAGCCTTTTTTGTCTGTATATAAATCTAAATCATCATATTCGGTGCATCCCTATATATATATATATATATATATATACAGGGGTTGGACAATGAAACTGAAACACCTGGTTTTAGACCACAATCATTTATTAGTATGGTGTAGGGCCTCCTTTTGCGGCCAATACAGCATCAGTTCATCTTGGGAATGACATATACTGCGTCCTGCACAGTGGTCAGAGGGATTTTAAGCCATTCTTCTTGCAGGATAGTGGCCAGGTCACTACGTGATGCTGGTGGAGGTTCGTCCTTCTCGGTGGTATGCTGACATTACCCTGGATACCGTGGCTCTTGATACATCACAAAGACTTGCTGTCTTGGTCACAGATGCACCAACAATCTGTCCTCTTTTGAACTCTGGTATGTCACCCATAATGTTGTGTGCATTGCAGTATTTTGAGCAGAACTGTGCTCTTACCTGCTAACTGAACCTTCACACTCTGCTCTTACTGGTGCAATGTGCAATTAATGAAGATCGGCCACCAGGCTGGTCCAATTTAGCCATGAGACCTCCCACACTAAAGGGGGTGACTGGGGTGCATCGGCCTGAGGAAGAAAAACATAAACTAAAAAATGCCATAAATACGTTCAAACAAAACGCATCATGGGCCTTACGAAGACAGCAGTGTTCTAACTTCTAACATGGTTTAACCACCTCAGCTTCTTCCTGTTCCTCAGTCAAGGGAAGCCCGATCTTCTACTCTCACTCAAAAGCCACCTAGCACACCAGCCCTTGTTTTCTGAGTTTTCCCTCCCTCAATCAGTCTTCCCTCATACTACAACTAAAAGGGCAGTCCAAACTTGCAAAATGAGACATCAATGCCTGACTGTAAGTGTGTTGCCAAGGATGGTTCCAGGAAGGCTGTGGTAGCAAGGCTTTATCTCTAGCTAGACTAACTACTGTAGCTGTCTAAAAAATAGAATGTACACCCTGGGCCTTCTGCCAAAATCAGACAGTACGTTTAAAATCCTTCTTGATTTGTTTGTCAAATATTCAGATCTGTTCACATTTTAAATGCATTATTGTTCTAGATGTAGACAAAATACTGAGGATACATTACTGCAGTTATTGGCAGTAAATATGAAGGCTCATCAAAAGCTCTCGCCGTTGTAAACCAATAATTCTCGAATTTGGGAGTCCAAAAGGAGGTACATAAGAGAATGAGTATTCCATCAACTCTTCCGCACCAATGCTATGCTGTTGTCATTGCAAGCTAAAGCTGAGCGGTTGTGAAAGTGAAAGCAAAGCTAAAGAAAAACCTAACTAAATAGCATGTAACAGGTGCAGATGGCTGTTTAGCAACATGGAGTCTGTCACCCATACTATTCAAATATACTTTACTTACATTCTGATGTGTATTTTTCCTTTGAATCCGTCAAATATTAAAATCTGGAATGAACCAACAAAGTAAATGCAAAGAATGCAAAGGCGTTTATGGAGATGGAGAGTATGAGAGCGTCTGGTGGCTTTGCATCATTAGGTTGTGATCTAATTAACAGAGGTGTGTGTGTGTGTGTGTGTCAGAATGAAGAGTGAATGTGTCCTGTGATGCTGACCTGTCTGCCTCAACACCTCAGAGCTTGTTAGCAATGACAGATCCACTGCATTTCCCAGGATGCGCACGCTCATTGATCTGCGCTCACAGCCAAGTGGCTCCTGTCCAGCTTCCATATCCTGTGCATGAATGTGTGTCAAATGCAGCTAATAATTAGCTAATAAGACAAAAACTATATGATCCGTATCATTAGTTAAATGCATTTTAACCTATTTCTCATAAATAAATTGGGTTGGTAGTCCTGATCCACTTTAATCCAAATGATTTGTGAGAATCCCTCCTGAGACTGGAGCTCGATTTGCATTGCAAATTGCAGCACAAATCCAAGTGTTGCTACATGCCGTCCACACCTTGGCTTGTATGTGACATCAACTAGGAAATCTTCCCAACATCAAACCTGTGAAAGCAGATGATTCCAGAGAATGTGTACCTGCTGTTGAAAGTCAATGCACCTATTGGATAATATAAATATATAAACTTGGCCTGAAGACTGACTGTACGTGCATACTTACAGTAAATCACTCGCTGTTCAGCAGCCAGCTGAAGGTGTACCATTAACAATAATGGAAATTACTGTCAATAATTACACATAATGCTGTTTATTCCTTTGTGTTAATGGGTCTCATCAGTTTTTTTTCAGTATTGTACAGACCAAAATATATTAGTCCCCTGACTTTATGTGCACATTCATATGTACTAGTGTACATGTTCTTAGCCATAAAACCAATTTATGTTGGATTAGTCTCTGAGGAGGTACTCAAATTTAAAGGATTGCGAGTGAGGTCCATGGGTTTTTGACAATAGAAATTCTACAGTGAATTATCTTCTGCAATTTGTTTAACTTCGAGCTCATTCAGTAATAGCTGACCTGCAGGAACTGACTTAAAATAATAACTCAAAGTGGTAATAGACATGGCTGTCTGTGTGCTGTGATGTTATTGTTATTAGGCGCCACACTGATGTGAATATATGGGATATCCAGATTATCTGGGGTTATTTGGAGAAATTACACACTTTATCCCGGTACGCGTCAGCCAGTGAAATCCCTTACGAACCTCAATTCTAAAACATTAAATCATTAAACTGGATTTGAACAAACAGCATGTCCAAAAAAAGTTAGGGCAGGGAGATTTCATTCTGTGAACATTGTGAAAAATTCAGAAATGTTGTGCCTGAGTATAAAGGGAGTATCCAGGAAATACCTAGTCCTTCACCACAAAGACTGATCAAAGATCACCACTTTGGCAAAAAACGCATCAGCAAATTATTCAGTTTAAGAATGATGGTCCTCAAATAAGCACTGGGAAGATTTGTGTTGATTTCACCCTTCACATTAGATGATAATAAGATTTCTGGAATTTGGAGACATCTTTGTTTGTGAAATGCAAGATTGAAAGCCATAACTAACCACTGATACCTTTGTATTAAAACTGGCATGTTATGGATATCACCAAATGGGCTTAGAAATACTATAACTAACTGTTGTCAATAATCAATGAACTCTGTTGCTGCATCTACAGATGCAACTTTAGACTTGCATTCTTGTATTTGTACACCCAAGCTCACCTAACACGTCTCTGGGTAAGCTTATCTGTAATGGACTGAAGCATAGTAGAAACATGTTATACAGTCTAACGGATCAGAGTTTCAGATTGTTTATGGAAATGATGGACCATCCAGACAGTCACCATTGTTCAAATTCCAAAGCCAGAATCTGTAATGGGGTATAGTACTAGTATGGGTAACTATCTGTGAAAACAGCATTAACCTGTATATGCATAATTTGGAGCAACATCTGCCTCCTTCTAGACTGCAACCTTTCTTAGGGATTCCCTTGCATATGTCAACATGACAACATCAAGCCACAATCTACATGTGTTGCAACAGCATGGCTTCATAACCAGAGAACACGGATGCTCGACTGCCATAAAAGAATTTGAGGTTGTCAACAATGTCGCTTTATGGTTGTGGAGCTGAAGACTAGCAAAAAATGAAGAATAGCAAAATCATGTTTTTCAGGTGTTTTTTTTTTTTTGTGTCTTTAGTCCCATAAATGTGTGTATGATTTAGAGGGAACTGATAAATTTGATAAAATCACTGTTTTTTTTTTAATTGGCTTAGAATGAGCTCTTCATATCTACATTAAAGAGGGTCGTCTCTCAAAATCCTTGTCAAATTGTCGTATGCTGATGTTTATTAGGAGCTGTATGCCTAAAACCAGGTAAAATATTTTTGGCATCTTAAATTTCCGTATCAAAGGTGCTACCACCATTACAAATATGAGGTTGAAATCATTTGCATTTACATTAAAAGTATAATTAGGACTTACTGCTCTGTGCTAATAATATGCTAGGTTGGACTGCTCAGAGGGTTGTTTAAAGTGTTAGAATACCGGTGATCAATCTGGCCGGGGAATGAAACCCAGGCCCTCCTTCTGTGTTATTATTTCACATGCTGTTTGTACATCACCAAGAACAAGACTTAAAATGATTGAAAGTACTTTTATTAAGTTGGTAATTGTTTTTCTGTAAGCAGACTTTAAATCTCTGCAACAAATGAGCAGCCAAATTTCAGCCGAACAATTCAGCCGAAAGTGCAAACCCTGAAAAACGGCCTTCTCTGAAAATCTGATATCTCTGGAAAAACTCAATGAAAACACGTGTGCTATTTTACCTGGAGTTAGGATCTGCACCGGCTCCCCTGCATGTCTCCAGGTAAAACTAATCCGACTGGTGTACATGTGAATTATTCATGTCAGGTATTGTTGTAAGCACTGTGTCAGATGGTGTAATCTTTGTCCCTAACTGAGTGTCAGCCCTGTTTCACTTTCCACTGGTGGTCTTTTTTCAGAGCAGATAGTGTCTTGTGTATAGTTCTTATCCAGGCCTAAAACCCCACAGTCAGGCATTTATGATTACTGTGTTCACATGTACCCACTGATTCCTAAAACAGTACCTCCTTGTAGATCTGCTATGTGTCAAAACACACTGATATCCTTTTTTAAATCCCAGTATTTACAAGCAGTACAACATAAACCGTGTACAATCTTTACACTGTCAGTTGTAGATTATTAAAGTGGGTTATTAAAGTCTATAATAGTTTTTGATTAAACAGAAAAAAATTCTCTGCCTTTAGCTGTTGCTTCTTGCATTTAGAGCTATAAAGGTGACTTCACAGAGGGAAGCTACCCAGCTCTTATCTTCCTGGCTCCAAATCAGTTTAAAAACAGAAACAAACAGAATTAGAGAAGAAGTATTGGTATGAAAGTGCATTGGCATTAGGCCAGTATCAGCAGAGAATCCTGAATGTATCTGAGCGGATGAGTCAACAGTTCTGAAAGTTTGTGGGGTGTATGAACGCTGTTGTATTGTGGTGAGCACATGGACACTGGTGTTTGAGGAAACGGAGGCTGTGCTGTCTGTTGTATCTCCACAGTCACTTGTGCATAAGTCTGAACTGTTTTCCCAGCACTCCTGTTTCACTCCTCATTGCTGGCTAGCAGCTTAACACTTCTCAGACACCGAGCCAACAGTGTCCTAATTATTCTGACCTAGTTTATGTAGTTGTTCAGAGACATTTATAAGAGTTTCACACGGATAAACTGTGTTTCAAACATTCATTTATCATCGTCTAAGCTGCTTATCTTCCTGGGTCGGAGGAGGAACTGGACAGGTCGCTAGTCCATCACATGACACAACACGCAGATATTCACACTCACACTTAGCAGCGATTTAGTATCTCCAGCTAGCCTGCATGTCCTTGGAAACCAATACAGACACAGGGAGAACACACAAACTTCTCTCAGAAAGGACTCTGGCCACCCAGCCAGGGAATCAAACCCAGGTTCCTCTAGCTGTACAGCAACAACACCAACCACTGTGCCTCACAAACAGTCGGTTTAAATTTTGCCCTTGATATGGCACTGGATTAGAGCCAGTAGAGGTCGAAAGAGGCTGTGTGAAGTGCTGCCATTAAAATAGATCAGTCTAAAGCTTAGCAATGTCTTTATATATATATAAAATCTAAATAATGTTTTGCAATGAACAAAAATGCAGTGAGAAACATGATCATCCTGTGATCGTTCTTGAACAGCAACATTAGATGTGTTACTAATCATGCTAACGGTGTAGCCCACTAGCTTTTCATTCATGTTTTACCTCCAGATGTTTGAATAAGCATTGTGTCTTGCAGGATTTGATTCTGTGTAACACTTATCATAACCACAGTAAATGATTATGTGCTATTTCATAGCCATATGGGGAAGCAACAGTAAGCAGTAACAGTAAAACTCCATAGGCTGTGTTTATGGCCTACCCCTTACCAGCACAGGGCCTAATTATATCAGGCGCTCATGCAGCCCATGCAGAAAGAGAAGAATTACCCTGTCTTAAATTTTGATTGGAAATGTCTAAACTGTTTGGGAATGTTGCATTGGATGCAGAATGCTAGAATGGAAATGTTAAAATATTGATTCTGCTGGGAGGGAACCAATGCTTTTATTATTATTTTTTTTTATCCCGTTTCTAAGCCCTGCCCAAGGCTGCCGCTTTAATATTCTAAGTATACTGCAGAGACAGGACGAGCAAAGTGTCTTGAAATAAGGGGATGATGTGCTTGAACCTACATGGTGAGAGTTCGGTTTTTATCCGATGTTAGTTCTTCCTCCTCATTAGTGCTGATGTTCTAACAGTGCAGACCAGTGACAAGCGATCTAAAAAGAGCTGCTGCCATTGCGCCTTCACTTATACACTTATTCTCCTTCCTCTGCCTTCACCGGAGAAGTTCGGGGAGGAGAGGAGAGGACAGGAATGGAGAGAACATTTACAGAGCAGGCAGCGGAGAGAGGAGGAGAGGAGGGACAATTAAAGTGATGATTATTACAGAATAGCGACTATGCACAAAGACCTGCTACCTAGTCTTACATGAGAAGCTGTAAACACTATCCAGTGCTGTCACGCTTGTCAGTAAGGGCGGTCTAATCTACAGCTAAAAATGTTTGCCCCGTTATTTAACCAGCGAAGTCAAATTTCAAATGTCAGTCCATCACCTTTAACAGGTTTACCCTATATACCCCCTGCCTGAGTTTATGTCCGGGTTGGGAGAGTGGGAGATAAACATGATCTGGAGTGGGGTAAAGACTTTTATTTCATGTTTATTTTAAAATATTTTTTATGTTAAATGTGTTACATGTAATATTGCAATATGGAAGGTAAGAAAATAGTGTTTTAAGATTGAACAGCTGAACACTTCTTACTGTCTTACTATATCGTCACTGTCCAATGAAAAACATGTATCTCCATTTTTGTTGATTTTTACTTTTATGCCTCATTTGATCACATGATCTGCTATTTACACTGTGTGGGAATTTCATGAAGAATGAACCAACAGAAATGGCCCAAACCTCCTTGAAAAGACGTCTGGTTCCATTGACTTACATTCAAAATACATGAGGTTTTTGGCCTCTCCTGTAAAGTTGCCATTTTGGAGATACCTGTTTTTCTTTGGACAGCGACGATATATCTAATAATCTAAACTAACATCTTATTATACCAGCACCCCAGTGCATGAGAACAACTTTAAATGGGAAGTTTATCTAAGATAAAGTATTAAGGTTTAGCATTAGCATTAGCATTGGATTAGCATGCATTGACTTTTGTGATTGTCATAGTTTACTGAACACATTTGCAATGAAAACACAAGGCAAACTTATTCATGGACAATCGATGATTGCATTATTCTCTAAAGTCCCGCTACTGGACATAGACAGAGTTGTAGAAAGCCAGAGAGACTTTGAGTAAGTAAGTAAGAAGTTATTTATTTATTTATTTATTTTATTTTAGAAAGAATCTCAAAGTGCTTTACACTGCCTCCCAATAAAATACTATAAATTGTAAAGATGTTGTTGTTATAGGCGTTATGAATCCATGCACATTTGAAAAGTTTTGCCTGGCTAAAATGCTGGTTAGTGAGGTGGTGGTGGTGCAGTGTCAGTACCCACCGTCTAGGAAAGTTGCCGTTTCAGCTAACACTGGACGATGGTTCCTCCACTGTTCCGTGTTCAAAGCAGCTCCCTTAACCACACTGTTTCCCAGGCCTTCATTTTCACCTGCACCACAGGATCATATCACTTAGGGTTTTCCTTATTCAGTTTATCTATCCACTCTCTAATGAAAGTAATTTATCCAGTCACCTTTTTCTCTGCTCTTTGAGTAATGGTTGACAGAATTTTGTAGTACCCAGGTCAGGTTTGCCCAGGTCTGTGCTGTGGGAGGACTCGGGTAGTGTCATTATTGTTATTTTTTGGAGCGTCCTGTTTTGTCTTTTTGACTGAAGCTCACACCTTGTGGACTGAAATGTGTGCTAACATTGAAACATGACCCGTCAATGACAATAACCCAGCTCATTTATAGGTGTGGGCAGGACACCGGTATAAAGGTGATTATCGGTGTAGTGTTTTTCATGTTATGGATTTTGCCGTACTCTGGATGCCATGATAACCCCAAACAGTGAATCATGAACAGCGCTGCCCCGAGACAAGCTAAGCATGGGCATAAACAGCTTAAAGAACTCTCAGACTCCCAACAAAATTGTGTTTTAGACAAAACTGCACCACTGAGTGCCGCTCCCAGCTGCTCCTAGGGTTACGCTTGACGTATTGTGAGTGATACAGGGGCACACTCACCAAAAATGATGCAGGGTCGGCTACATGGCCGTGCACCATGTGTGCGGCTGCTTCATTCAAAATGAATGAATTTGTAGGGAGGTTTGCTGAGCAGGTTCACTTTAACAGGCACGTATATGAGAGTTCTATCAAATCATTTCACAGGGAAACTGCAACAATGGAAAGTTCCCGAGCCGCCTGCACAGAAACTCTGCTGCAACAGTATAACCAGCGTGCCCACAGTGCGAGTGTACTGTTGGGTGTGTTATGTGTGTATGAAGCCTCATGAACACTTTCAGCTGAACTCTGTTCTCTTGGACAAAACAGATTTCCCCCCTCACTCAGGGTTGCTCAGATTAATTAATTTTTTTTTTTGGACCACTTTCTAAATATGCTGCTATTGTAATGATACGTTGTGTTTAATACCCTGTTTCAGGCATTTTGGTCAGTTTCAGTGTGCTACAGCCTGCACCTGCTGCTCATTCACACATACAGCGCTGGTGCTGCTAAGTGGAGCAGCAAGAAAGCACAGAGTAAACTTAATGTGATAAACTTAACAAGCTTGCAGTAGTGAGAGATCTTAGTTGGATGTAGCAACAAACAATGACATCTTATTTTACACAAACCTTCAAGCAGCAGTGGAACCGAGGATGAGTGAGGAGGTAAAAATAAGCAACCACTAAAAAAACTGCTGCTGAAGAAGCTACTGCAGTGTGTGTATGTGAGTATTTACGCAATGAAGACTACTTTTTAGTTGGTGCAATAATAATAATAATAATAATAATAATAATAATAATAATAATAATAATAATAATAATGATGATGATGATGATGATTATGATTATGATTATGATTATGATGGTGATGATGATGATGATGATTATTATTATTATTAGCTATAATAATAATAACAACACTAAGAATATTTTGTTATTATATTATATGTTTATTATACTACTAATAATAATATAATACTAATACTAATAATAATAATGATGATGATAATAGTAATTATAATACTTATTATTATTATTATTATAATAATAACAATAATAATAATAATAATAATAATAATAATAATAACACTAATAATATTTTGTTATTATATGTTTATTATATTAATATTATTATTAATAATAATAATAATATAATACTAATAAAAATAATGATGATGATAATAGTAATAATAATACTTTTTTGGGTATGATTGGGGGGATTTGGGTATGAATTCATCCATGCAGATCACGTACGCCTATACATGCTGATTGTCTTCCCTGGGGGCAGGTGGGGTCTTTCAGCAAGACAAAGTGACATCACGCCACACGACTAGAAATGTCCGTATGACTGTACGCTTCCATACACCTGCAAATTCAGCTACTTCCTTCACACTATGGCCTTTAGCACGCCCAAATACATTCACTCCCATTTGCCAGTTATGTTAACATCTGCATTGCAACTTATTTCCACACATGGAACGAGACATTCACTGCACTGTACCACCTCTCCTCAGTCTCACTCATACCCCGCACATATTTATAGTAATATCATCCGTGTGCAGCGCCATCTGCAGGATACCACCACCTTGAATACGCAAGGTAAGGTTATGTTTGAGTCGCCCATGCCTAATCGGATATTATAAACCAATACTGGCCGATTCCGAATGTACTCTTTTACTCAACAAAATATGAAAAGACCGATCTTCCAAAAAGAGGAGTTCCAGTATTCTGAAATCTTGTCCTTCAGGAGAGAGAAAAAAGGGGGAGAGAAAGAGAAAACGAGAGAAAGACAGATGTCCTCATTTCTCATCCTTAATTTGCTGTATTTGTACAGAGGGAGGTCAACTCTGAAAACCCTCATCTTTCACTTGAGAGAGCGAGGGAGAGTGAGAGAAAAAGAGAGAGAGAGACAGTGTGTGTGTCTCAGCGTGTGCCCAAGGCCAGTAAACATTCATTTAGCTCGATGCCAGCTTCATATCTCTGCACTTATTTCTTCTGGACACGTTGTTTTGATAAAATTGAAATGTAGCTACATATGTGACTTTTTGACTCCGTAATCATTGAATCTCGCCGCACTGTAGGAGCGAATATATTATAAAGTTACTCAGCGGAACTTGCCGCAGCCCTGGGGTCTGGAGAGACTCTGCTCAGTAATAGAGTCATGGATGCTCCTGGTCACATGTCTGCCTCTCTGAGCATTAAATAATCTCAGTCTTGCCTGCACGCAGAGGGGATGGTATGTCTTCTTGTGGACACACTGTATGTGGAAAGGTTAGAGTTTGCGTTTGGAGGGTGGGTGTGAGTGTATTTACTGAGCTGCCAGCTGTCATAGCCTCTAGGCAGCCTCCTGCAGGTAGTATGACCTGAGCTGAGCCAGAGCAACTGTTCCATCTGGCACACACAATCCACCATGTGTCTAAGATTTCTTTCCACCGATGGGCCTCAGGTAGGTAGCCACTCACACAAAAGGCAGACAGACGGGAGACGAACCCCACGTCCATCCCCTGTGACTGTATGATTGACGCCTTCCACTTCATCAAACCCACCAACTCTGTGAAAATACATTCAGAGATTTTAGAGCTGTTCCCTTTAACTCATTAGGATCACAGAGTTGTTTGGACAGACAGACAGACAGACAGACCAGGTCCATGAGGTGCTTCTAATCTAAAAAGAGATTTGCAGTCTGGAGTCTACAGAGCCTTATAAAAATGCAGTTTTAAACATTCCAGAAATAACTAAACAAATCAACACAATGCAAATATTACAGTTTTGGTTATAAGATAGATAAGATAATCCATAGATAAGCCTTGATCCCACAGTGGAGAAATTTACAATGCCACAGCAGCACAGAGGAAAGAACAGAAGTGTCAGGAAACATACAAATAATAAATAAGATCTATATATACAAAAATTACAGAAAATAGAAATAGTAGAAATAGAAATAGAATACTGAGTTTTATTGTACATAGTAGAAATGGACTATTGTAGAAATAGACTACTGTAGAAATAGACTACAGAGGACAGCGGATGTTATACAGTCTGACAGCGGCTGGAAGGAAGGATCTGCGGTACCTCTCCTTCACACACCGCGGGTGCAGCAGCCGGGCACTGAAGGAGCTGCCCAATGCTTCCAGAGAGTGGTACATGTGGAGGGACAGGTTCTTCAACATGTGTTTGAACTTAGTCCTCATTCTCCTGTCCCCCACCACCTCCACTTGGTCGAGAGGACACCCCAGGACAGAGCTGGACTTCTTGATGATTCTGTTCAGTCTCTTCCTGTCAGCGTTGGAGATGCTGCTGCCCCAGCAGACCACTCCATAAAAGATGGCTGATGCCACCACAGCATCGTAGAAGGTCCTTAGGAGTGCCCCCTGCACTCCAAAGGACCTGAGTCTCCTCAGGAGGTGTAGTCTGCTCTGGCCTTTCCTGTAGAGTGCAGGAGTGTTGTCAGTCCAGTCCAGCTTGTTATGTCAAAGGCCTCTGTGTATCAAGTTGCAGAGATATACTACTCAGGTTAGCATGCTAACAGAGTTACCATTGGCATTCCTTTCCACCACTGGAGATGCTCTTGGCGGGTAAAGGGGTGAAGTTTGATGCTGAACTCGCAATGGTTCCTCTAGACTGGTGTGAAGTGTGAAGAGGAAGGAGGAGGGACTGTTCCTTGTTTCTTATGATAGCTTTTTAGTGATATGTCGTTTGAAGTATGAATTTGACAGGTTGTGTAATTTGGCAGGTTTAAAAAATAAAATTCAGTTAGATTCAGAAAGGTTCTGTGTATGCCAAGTTTTTGGCACTTATTTTTAAAAGTGTATTTGCATGTTTGCAGTGTTCATAGTAAAATGGATCAGCATGTAGAATTACAGAGTATTATTTTTAATGTTGGAGGCACTGTTTTAGAGTGAAGCTGATTTAAGTAGCTGGTTCCTGGTTTTGTTAGAACTTCATTAAAGTGGATTGAACAGCAGAAAAGACTGTTCTTTCCATTGTGTCAATATTTCATGATGACAGGTTGTTTTTGTAGTGATGCAGCAGGCGTTTTATGCCGGGGAGTTCAAAAGAGCATAATTAGCCTTAATCTCCGTAGGTAGGGATGGTGTGTTGTGTTGTGTTGTGTTATATGTCACGAGTTATGCATATCGTCGCTGTCCAATGAAAAACGTGTATCTCCATTTTTGTCCATTTTAACTTTTATGCATAATTTGAAAACAGCCGCTGCCATTTACACACTGTGAGACTTGCATGATGAACGGACCAACTTAAATGGTCCAGAAGTGCTCGGAAGGACGTCTAGTTCCGTTGTCTCACATTAAAATCAATAAGGGTTTTGACCTGTCGTGTAAAGTTACCATTTTGGAGATACTTGTTTTTCTTTGGACAGCGACGATATGTTATGTTATATATTTACCTATGTCCAACCTGGGAGCAGCGTAGCATCAAGGCTAGTCAGTGTGGCAGAACTGGCAGTTAGTGTCCACCTCGAAGCATGTTAAGCTATTCATTGGCTGTGTTTTAGCGGCAGGTTGACAAATAAGTTGGTGCTACATGTGACTCAGAGGAAGCAAGTACAAGGAAACCATGATTTAAAGTGAAGCCTTATTTTTTTCCAGTTATACTATTTAATGTTTGGGGATTTTGAGACCCCTTTGGTGGAAATGTATAATTGCATGCAGCATGTCGATGCTTTGGATCACTTACCTAAATAAACTGATGTGATGACTGTAAGCACGTATAAAGAGTATTCAAAGAGAACTTAGTCAGTGTCTTTTGAGGATGTGGGTAAATAGTGTCCACTATTGCCATCACATCTTTATCAGTATAATGCTGATTTTGCATTAGAGGCGGAACTTTTAGCTGAACTCTTCTAGAGATGGAGCATGTGACGAGATCCATGACAGAGGTCAAAAAGCCCTGTGAAATCGAACCCAACACCTCAAAATAGAGGATTATTTCTATTTCATGCTTTGCTGGAGGACTCGCAGCAGCGCATGCTTACTGTGTATAGTTTCTCCTGCCTCAGGACGGAAAGTCCTGTTTCAACGCTGCTTTTTTTCAGTCATAACTAAATATAACTTTATCTTATGATATACACATACGTGTGCCTACATGAGTAAGTATGTGGGTGTGGTCTTTATCTGTGCCGTGGAACAGAGTGGCGGTCAGCAGTATGGCCGCTGGTAGCAGATGGTGTGTGTGCGTTCTGCTCTCAGCGAGGGGTCCGCAGACTTCGTCCTTGAAGGCGTTTCACATCTACTGTTCAGCAACTTGGGCTGCTGCTAGAAGCAAGGAGTAAGGAAAGTTCTAGAAAATAAAAGCCACCTCCTCCATGAGCATTCTCAGTGTTTTGGAAAAGAGCAAGGTACTTGATTAATGGTTTTCAAATGCGTATTGATTTCTAGGCCAGAAAGAAGCTGCACTTCTGCATTTTTTGTACCCATAAATACGCTGGGGGAGGAGCTTGGAGCTGGTAACTCTTGGCCTCTGTGTTATGCCCTGACTGAAATTAAACACACACACAGTCATAGTGCAGCAGAGGACCGGCGTTTACCGGCACCGCCCCTCACTCCGACTGCGATTAATTTAGTGATTCAGCATTTTCTTCGTCCACAAATCTGGATGGGAGAAGGGTCGCCCCTTCTTTTCCACTCCACTTGCACACGGTTTAGACCATTTCTGCTGGTTGGCAGAACGTAAAGAGCAGCTGAAAGCAGCTCACACTTAAGGAGACACACATCAGCCCCATAGGTTTACCTTTCTCATCTAATGAAACAGGTTTACCATTCAAACTGTCTCGTTCTGTGTCACACACTGCCAAACCGCCACAGTTTAGTAGCTAGTAGGCTGTACAATACGACATAACTGGCATGTCTCGATCTGGTCTGACACGTTAGTAGCAACACCGTACAGGACATGTTTTAGTTCACCTGTCCCGGCTCTATTAAGCCCTATTAAATGATCCTCTATTACGGCTGCTTACCCTATTGTGCTGTACTTATGCCACTATTGTGAAGGTGACATCCATAAACAGGAGATTATCTGCTAATGA
>JAMWET010001555.1:52500-66141 GCA_024036415.1 Prochilodus magdalenae
TGGATTACATTAATCCAGGATCGATTATCTTATTTCACCACTTTACTGATTAGATTTAAGCACCTGTGCAATGGCCTAATTGCAGTTTAGCTGGGAAAGCTGACTGCAAAGCTACTTACGAAAGAACTACACTGCTCGGTATTTTTTTGTCTGTAGATGGTGTTACCACTGCTGCTGGTAATGAAATACATACATGACTTTTGAGCGTGTTTTTTATTCAGCCCGGTGGGGGGTGTATTGGTGGGGTGGAGAAAGATGTAAATGAATTCCAGAACTTCAGAATAACACTTCTGTATATCACTTCTGTCAGAACAAAACCTCATATCATACATATCCCATATTTTTCTCTTCTTTTTTTTTTTTTTTTTACATAATTTGAAAGTGCATGTTGCATTTTACATTGTGTCTAAATGCCATGATGAATGGACCTGGAGGACTATGGCTAAATTGCTTTGAAAAATTCTGGTTCCATTGACTTACATTACAAGTAAAGTATGTTTTTTCCCTCTTCTGTGAAGTTTCATTCTGGAGATACAAGAACGTGTTCTGACAGCAGCAAGGTGTGATGTTGGTGGAAGGGTATTTAGGTCTGAGAAATGTAGATAGAAATACAGAAAATATTTTGAATGACATAACTATAAAATGTATCTTCTTTTTTTAATTAAATGGGCAATATTTTAAAATTATGTCCAGTATTTTATTGTGGTTAGGTGCAGTTTGTGGTGTCAAATTCATATTTTCATATTTTCTGAATCAGAAACTTTGCGTACAGGTGGGCAGTATGATGATATTGATTTTATTAAGTTTTATTATAGTTATATGCAGTATGCTTTTGTGAGCATGCCAAAGATATTGTCACTTCTTTAAGTAAACTAAGCAAATGAGCATGTAGTTAGTTTAGCTGGATTTAGTTTAATCCAGTATGTGAAACAGTGAATTAAATGGAATTGCATTTATAGTGGTGAATGGAAAATCATATCTGGAAATCATATTTTTTAATGATATATTTCCATCAGAAATGTTGCTCTAACTACTAAACAGCTAAACATATAATATTAATGTGTAATATAATAATATAATATGTAATGTAAAAATAAAAACAATATGTAATTTGATGATACAATAATATGATAACATATGATATAATAATAATATCTTGCACAATTAAACACATACAAAGACGAAGTCAGTAAAAATAAGACTGAGTGAGAGAGCGGAGTCAGGTATGTGTTGCAGTGAACTGATCAAAAAGTCTCTGACAATGTCGTGTCATCTGCAAGGTCAGAAATCTATTTCTGCTTATGCGTATTTGTGCTGCGGCCGGTGTGCTGTATGTTTGACTGCATGCTGAAGTAACTTACGCTCCAGATACATATAACATACTGCTTTAGCTTTCTACATGGAACAGAGGAATTAAACTCTGACGCTTTAGACCCTCTGATTCTACTATTACAGAATAGCGCTTGCCTTTGCTCGGTTCTCGTGTGCAGGATGTGACAGGTTTCAGATGATTCGGGCTGGTAAGTGCAGTAAAGCAGAAAGTGAAACAAATCTGAGCATGGCATAATTATTGATGTTAATTCACCCAATGTTAATGAGGAAACTGTACTGGACTAGATTTCACATATCCCGGCCGCACACCTCCACAAGTGTGAAGTCTATTAGAGTCCTTTGATGTGAAATTCGCCACTCTAGAGAAACTCACCGAGTCAGAATTGTTCACAGTGTTGGTGAACAAGTGGTGGTGAAAAGCTGTTACATGAAGTGCTTACAGACATGCTGTCTGGTGCCTACTGCATATTTTACGATCATTTTTAAAATAAGCGGAACGCCTGAAACCTATTTTTTTTTCAGCTCAGTAATGATGGGGAGAACCAATGCAGGGTCTTCCATAAAAAGGCCATTTTTGAACATTATATTATTGATATCAGCACACATTGTGGCTCTTGGCAGTGAAGGAGACGCATGAAATAGCACTTTAGGCAAATGCAACACGGCAACATTGGAGAAAGCACCAACCAAGTGCTGACTGAATTGGCAGAGAAGCAGGCAGATCACCATGGCAGACACCCAACTCCACTAACCAGCCCCCTAACCCACCACAGAATATCACAAACCACACCAATACATCCTTAAATTAACAGCATCAACCGTTTACAACGAGGAGTTGCTCTCACCACAAGGGCATCGCCTCTCCACATGCCCACCCCTTCTATGCACCCACGATCGAATGAGCCAGAAGCATGATGCTACAGTATACGCGCTATATACAGCTAAAAACTGGTCGTTTGAATAATTACTAAAACACTGGTTTTTGCATTGTAGAGATTGCGACTTTACTCTATAGTGCATCTCTGCAATGCGCCATTTCACTGTATACCAACGTGAAAGACTTCACTATTAATGTAGGCAGACAATTAGAACAAGCGCTGGAATCCCCGGTAATGTGCAATGTTGCGCTGCTAAATAACAGATCAGGAACAGCTGAAATCATCGTTGAGCCACTATCAGATGATGATGATTTATGACTGCATGCCTCATTTACAGTTCACAGTTGGGATGAACATTAATAGCTGAAGGCTACAGCTATACATCTAAAGCGTGCTGTTCCGTTCGCTGGTTTTATTCCCGGAGGAACGCCAGTTTTCTTCCTAATGTAGGTTTTAAATATATATGTTTACAGACTGTGTCATATGATTAAACATAATGAATTGTCAGGGAGCTCGTGGTATTGTATAACTCATATCGGTCCGACTCTTATTCAGATGAATGTCCTGGAAATGATGTGTTCTTCTGTACAGCCTGTAATGATTTCTCTTCTCCCAGTGACCTCTTGGTGATGTGAGTGTCATGTTTCCGTGTTTAGCATTTGGACAATCTCTTTTGATTGCTCCGGAGGTCAAGGTGTTCTCTGCTCTTCCTAAAACCTTTACAGTTATTGGCTGGGAGTCGATACGCCTTGATATTTCCACCCTACACTACAGCACGCCGCTTTAATGAGAAGCTATCGGATTTTTACTATGTATTTTTTTTTCTCCCCCCAAAATGTTTGCCATTCAGAATATTGATGGACCTTTCAATAACACATGACGCTGTGGGGGGAAGAAGTCTTTCCACTTTCGGTCAAGTTGGCTCTGTTCCATGACAGTTCTGCTGCAGCAGAACGCAAAACAAATGACAGAAGCAGCAGAGGCTAATGCTATTTCTGCTGCGAGAGGACTGCTTTAATTTACTGTGTTTTCATCATGTGCCGTGGAAAATTAAAGAAGGTCACATTCTTCCAGCCCAGGAAGACTTTAAAGGACAGTGCTGACATTTTGGTGAATAATCTCATGTTTCTGCTTGTTTGTTGTGAATTTAATGTGCAGAGACATTTCGGAGGTCAGCGTCGCTGTTCTATGAGAAATTTGCTAAACTGGATCATCATTATGAAGCCAAGCCAGGTAGCTCAGTGTGTACAGTTCCGTGCAGTACCGGCTCTTCGTTTATTTACTTTCCAATTTTTTTAGTGTCAGGAAGAAATACATGTAATAAAAACTACACAGAAACCTCAACAGCTACATATGATTTCTGTCAGTGTGTCCACATTACGTTCAGTTTTTACTTTTCTGCTCACTGGGGTCCTTTACATTAAGTCCATGCTTATTGGGCCAATAGAAATACTTTAAAAGTGCATGGGGATTAAACCGCTTTACACTGACTAGCATGAAAAGTAGACAATGTGTTTGTCCTCTGCTGTGAGGTTAGTGTTTTGGAGATGCCTGTTTTTCCAGATTTACAGTGTCCACCCCGTACCTTTATTACAGCTGCCACTCTTTTCAGAAGACTGCTGTCAGTTTTTCAGAGAAATCTGCAGCCTGTTTTTCCACACCTCTGGAGTTCAGTCCTAGAAGTCGTTTCCATTTTAGGACACCGGCACCTTTTTATTTGCAAATGTTTCATAACTGCTTCACATCCTTATAGATGTGTTGAGTTAACTCAATACATGTGTTGGGGTACAGTAACTCAGTAAGTGTAATGTGTTAGTGTGCTGTAAGTAGTGTGTTGATGTACAGTAACTCAGTAAGTGTAATGTGTTAGTTTACTGTAAGTAGTGTGTTGGTGTACAGTAACTCAGTAAGTGTAATGTGTTAGTGTGCTGTAAGTAGCGTGTTGGTGTACAGTAACTTAGTAAGTGTAATGTGTTAGTGTACTGTAAGTAGTGTGTTGGTGTACAGTAACTCAGTAAGTGTAATGTGTTAGTGTGCTGTAAGTAGTGTGATGGTGTACAGTAACTCAGTAAGTGTAATGCGTTAGTGTACTGTAAGTAGTGTCAGTGTGCAGTAACTCAGTAAGTGTAATGTGTTAGTGTACTGTAAGTAGTGTCAGTGTGCAGTAACTCAGTAAGTGTAATGTGTTAGTGTACTGTAAGTAGTGTCAGTGTGCAGTAACTCAGTAAGTGTAATGTGTTAGTGTACTGTAAGTAGTGTCAGTGTGCAGTTACTCAGTAAGTGTAATGTGTTAGTGTACTGTAAGTAGCGTGTTGATTCACAGGTGAGAGAAGCTCTCATGAGCATTTTGACTGGAACTGAAATACATTAGTGGAATAAAGGTGGTCTCTGTCTTTTGCACAGGACTGTACGTGTAGAATGCTTTTCTAAATGTGCCTTGTAAGTTTTTACACACCTCAGTGGTTTAACAGTTACATGACAGCAATGCCTAAATTTAGCTCTCTCTTAGATGCTGCATTTCCTGTTTACGCGTAAACAACCCCTTCAGATCAAACTCTTATCCTAACCCGTAAATTAATACTGTTAGAGGCATTCCCTCGTTAAACCTGTGATATGTATCGGGGCTTTGTAACCGGCTTCCACTGTTCTTTGTGTGCCGTTATTGATTCAGAGATTTTGTGCTTTGCTGTGTTTCTTGCGGTAAAAGCCATTTACTTCAAAATACATTAACAACCGGGCTAATAGCTACAACCTACATTATGCCTTTGATTATCTAAGGATTTTGTAGGAAACTAGATTTGGTTTTCCCCTCAGGGTCATGGTTATGCCAGTTCTGTGCTCATTAAGGCTGACCAGGCATATCATTATATAGTTTAATGTGTTTAATGCATGAGTCTTCGCTTTATAAGCAGCCTTAGCACCACCCCTGACGCTTCTATGGGGATTTTACTGTTTCAGGTTAATGGTGGTGGACAATCATTTCCCACACTTAGGCCAGCTCTACTCCTAAACAAGCAGACGAGTGAATACTTTTGGCAGCATAGTGTATGTGTGATTGTAACTTCAAACAGTAGAGAGGTTATGGTGGTGGGGTTGCTCTCTTTAAATGATGCTCCTTTAAAAGACAGTAAAACATAAAATGTCTTTTTTGGTTTCTATTACTATTTGATTGGTCTTTGTCCACCTGCATGGGTGTAGCGGCAGCAACGGCGACAATCCAAGCTCTATCAAAGCTGCAGATTGCCTACCAAGAAGGCCACAGGGCTTTCTTAATGGTATAATCAATACTATGAGTTACACCCCTTTTGAAGAGCATGGTTATTACACAGTTTCATAACTAAGTATTCCAAGGGAAATATCGAGAGCAGTCCATAAACCACCATTTCAGTTCTTTTTCTTCTTTCATGTTTCATGTTGGTTATCTTGAAGACCCTACAGACTTACACTTAACAGCTCCAACTGGTGAGCTGTCTGAAACAATACATATCAATAACAATAACAACAATACATATGACATATACTCGCAAAGTATTATATTTCTGCCATATTCCCACCATTTACACACATATATCTGTGTATATATAAATATATATATATATATATATATATATATATATATATATATATAATTTTTTTTTATTATATATATTAATGTCCATATATTATGGTAACAGGGCTTTCTCTGCATTGTGCCATATCTGTAAATAGTGGACCTTGGCCAAAGGGGTGAAAGTCACAGCGTGTCGAGATGCCAAACTCTCTTTTTCCCTCTCTATATATATATTATATATATATACAACATTTTTGGACAGTTTAAAAGCTCTAGTAACTCATTCATTTTAATAAAGATTCATGATGGACAGACCAATAGAACTGGCCCAAGAATCTTGTCATGCGGACCTTCATTGCAGGTTACGAGGCTGTTTTATCCGCCTCCATTTAGGAGGTTTTTAACAAGATCGAACTTTACAAGAAGATAAAACAGCTTTTGTTAACCTGCAATGGAGGTTAAGCGAAGACATCAAACTATAAAATAGCACTCAGGGAAGTATGAAAACCGCATAAACCTGTCTTTGATGTTTCCGCTTTTGTTCTAAAGTACAGCATTAAGATAAAGATAAGGGAGTCTTCTATGAGCAGGCATGCCTACGCTACTGACGTGTAGTGTAAATATATTCAGTTTGATCGTTATTGATGTTGTTCTTTGCCATGTATAACACATCGCCATGTATTTTGATGTGTTAATGGATTTAGCTTGGAAAGCTCGTCTGGTTGTAACCACACAGAATTATGATTGCCATTGATTTTCCAGACTTTTTAGTGACTGTTGCAGCGAGCCTCTCAATCTGCCACGCTTAACTCCCGCTGTGAGGTATGTCCGTCGTTCCACTTTTGGCCAAATTGTTGACGCTGGATTTGGGAAAGCTGTGTTTTTCGTTTGTAGCTGAAGAGATGTGGGGTTGGATGAAGACTCATTTATAAATAAATGACCAAGCTAAATGCTGTGGGTAGTGCCCTGCAGTCTTGCATATACAGTATTAGATGGTTTTCAGTGTGTTAAAATGCAGTCAGGGAGTTTTTTTTTTTTTTTTTTCGCCAGGAGCGTTATTAGCTATCACTCACTAAGCTCAACCAAGCACTCATAGCAAGTGTGGCCTAATAACACTGTGATCAGACCTTTTCTTTGTGAATCCATGGTAACAGGGCTTTCTCTGCATTGTGCCATATCTGTAAATACGTGTGGACCTTAGGGCCAGAGTGGTGATGAAAGGTAAGCTCAGCGTGTCGAGATGCCAAACCTCTCTTTTTTTCTCTCTCTATCTCTCTGCTCTTTCTCCTCCTCTTGCCTGCGCCTGCCCACACACACACACACACACACACACAGATGCACAGCAAGATGTGGTCTCATGAACATCCTGTGTGGTGTGATGGAGTGAGGACGGGTCGTCTCTGGACAGGTGGGACAGGTGTAGGTCAGACAGACTGGTGGGCTGGAGAGAGGATTGGTGGTCTTTCAGAAAAAAAACCTTCAGAAAAAATTTCATTCTCACACCTGCTGCCACACTAGCCAAACACACACCACACACACACAGAGGTATTGTAGATGTGAATGAGTTGAACAGCCTCATCTTTCATACTGACCTTTATTCATAAAATGTCTGATTCATGAACGTATGACTAGAGTTTCTGAGCAAAAACGATGAGTAATGAAATGATGATTCAGCTTTTAGTGTGTGAAATTAAGTATCAGCTACCAGCACCTTTTTATTCACATTGGTCGGGTACATATAACTCGCTCCGTTCATCCTGATGGTTTAGTAAAGAGTCAATAAAACAGCAAGCTCTGCAGCTCGCAAGCCAGCGGCTGCGATTGTAGGCGGAGCTTGAGGTTGAGCAGGGTGAGATGGGAGTGCACTGCTCCTCCTACTGATCCCCCAAACGTTTAAAGCTTTACATTTACAGCGAATGAAAAGTAATAACCAGTGAAAAAAAAACCAAACTGTGGACGGTACAATGATCTGATAGGGTATGTATTTTATATTATTTGTTATTGTATATGATATTGACAATAGGTTTGACTAGTTAAGCACAAAAAACCAGCTTTTCTGTGGTTGTTTATTTATTGAAATTTTACACACACTTCTACAATACATGCGTTTGATTATAAAGATATTGCAAAAAAAATTTGATATTCACATTAAGTCATTATTTCCGACGTCTTATTCTATTTATATATGAAATAAATACCTTTAGAGAAAAAGGTTCCATTTGCATATCATTGATCTATTTTGTGTACCAGGCTTTTAAATGTTTAGGTATTTAAGGACTGCATGTTTAATGTTTTATCGGTGCTGAGCTGCAACTGATATGATTATAACAGTACATCTAAACATCCAGTACATCATTATACACCAGGTATTTTATCGCTGGTTATCAGGTTTATTTGATGATGTTTGCTTTAAAAACTACTCCATTTTCAGATGATGCTTATTGTTGTCCCAAGACACCAACACTCGCTCCGGCCTGCACAGCAAAGCTTTTGAGCTTTTTTTAAACCACACATTTTAAATTGAAACGTGTATTTCAGCCTTATGTACTGAGCACCATACTTCATTGACCACTGAACCAATCACTAATCAGGGGATCGCTTGTTCTCTAGTCACAGATCTAATATGGAAGGTTTAAAGGATTAACTTCCGTTGGGTATGAACAGTCAATCGTCTGTGGAAACAGAACTGATTGTGTCGGTTGTTTTAATACCTTTTGTTTATCTGTTTCTCTTTTGCATTGTTTAATGTTTACCTAGTTATTAATCAAAAACAAATTACCTGTGTCCCACACAGATCTACGAGAGCGTTTTCACGCTGTAGCTGGTTTTTCTGACCCAGAGCCAGACTTTCTTTGCTAAGTTCAGTGTACGAGCTGCAGTACAGTAAAAAGATGTAAAAGCTGTTTTCAATACATGGGAGGGTGTCGTGGTCCAGAAGCACCAGTCTCCAGTTCTGTCTTCTAAAAGTCAGTGGTCTGGGAGGATTGGGGTTTGTTTCTAATGTAAACCTCTGCGTGTATTTTTGTTTGCCAGCGTTGCTAGGAGCGCAGTTGGAGGAGTGGAAAGCCTATCTGCTCTTGGTGCTGCAGAGTGCGGAGGCCTGTTATGATTGGGTGTCGTTTTGTCCACATGGCTCCTGGTAGACTGTGTGTTACTTTCCTTTTTCCGAAGGCCCCCCTGGTCATGGGGGGTAGATGTTCAGTGTTATTAACCTAGGGATTGGGGGCACCTGAAACTATTTTTCATTTGCCACCACCTGGACCATCGGCTTATGTATGTGCAGGCAGGGACACCTCAGGTTTGCTCCTCATAGTGAAAAGGCTTCCATGCACCCCAATGTGCTTGTCTTTGCCACCTGTAGTGTTTAGCTAATCCAAGCAAGACATAATAAAAAACGAGGTTAGTAAAGTGGATGACGCTTCTTGACTACAATATATGTTCGTGAACCTTGCTTGCAAAAAAAAAAATAGTTACGTTTATGGTAGCTTCAGTTCGATCCCACAGTTTTAAATGCGAGAACACTATAAAATGGACTTTTTAAAATGGAGTCGCCCCCCAGGAAAGACCAGAAGCTGGTCCTTCTGAGGGTCAGGAGGAACAGATCGCGAAAGAGGTTTGTTAGGTTTGCAGTGGGTCCTGGAAACATAGGGCCACGTCCAGTGCACATATAGTGCCGCTTGTTGTGAAGTGACCCAAACTAACATTCCAAAAGCCTCTTCATCCTCATTACTGTTATAAAATGCCTCACCAATGCCATCACAAATGGCATTTGATATGATTTGTTATAGTGTGGTGTAGTGTCTAGCCCATAGACTGCAATGCCCATGTCCAGAGACCTTGATACGGAATTAATGGTTTGTGTGTGTGTGTGGATGATAGGTTCGACGGACACAGGAGGAGGTCTCGATGGTGAGGGCGGAAGCGGCACAAAAACAACCAGCAACAAAGATGTCCAAAGTTGTAAATCTAAAACCGGTGGTGCTGTCCAAAACCATGCGCTATTGCAAGCTGGAATTTGTGCAGCTACTGGATGGGAAGCTGATGACAGCAGTCAGTCAGTTCGTCTCCCCTATGTTGTTTAAAAACTGACACCACGGATTGAAGCCCCATCCAACATTGTATTCCTATTGGCATTGTGAGTACATTATAGAGTACGCTCCATCAAAAGTCAGTTCAACCTTGCTGGGCCAAACTCTGGGCAGTGGTTCTGGGTCATTGATTGATTGTATTGCCTCATGTTGAAAGTCAGTGGCAGGATGTGCTGGCGTTCCCCGTTGAACACAGCCTACACTTGATGTTGAGAGCTCAGACACAGCATAGGCTGCCCTGTTGTGTGTCCTGCATCTTTGCTTATAGCTTAGTTTGAGCAGGGGCTCCCCCCTCCTTGCTCAGTCTGAGAATTAACCGCAATGTGTACCCCCATGTGTCACATTAGGTTTGTCGAGGTGCAATATAAAACCAACATAAACAGTGGCTGTATGCCACACATGAGATATGATGTCTAGCAGAGCCGCCCGAAGACCAATAACCGATCAAACTTGACTACCCACTTCCACTTCTGGTCTCTGTTGTTTCTGCCATTTCATCCCCTTCAGAAGCATAAACTAATAACGTAATCTCCACTGGCTTCATCTATCTCGGATTGCTTGTCTTGAAGAAGTAATCAAGGAAAGGCAGATGCTCGGCATGTGGCCAGCGGGGGATGGTTCACTGGCTCCAACCACATGCCCCTAGAGCCGTGGATATAGATCTTTAATGCCTACCATGCGCGACCACAAGATATCGCAGACAAGTCATCCGTGAACAGTGGTTCTCCTCGTGCGGACTGCTCACTAGTCCTCACTCTGCGTAAACATAAATGGCCGTGGCACTGATGAGGCACGCCTCTGCTGTCAAGTTCTACGCAGAAAATGGTCTGCTTTTGAGGCGCTAGGTTCCTGGGACAGCAGAGAAACTTGATATTCATTTTAGCTGTCTGTGGTTTGTATCACTCTGTCAGTCACATCCTGAAGACCAAGCAATCAACCTACAAGGTAGCAGGTACTTTCACTAAAAGCGCTGCTCTCGACACCTTCAACATATAGTGAATACAGCTGCTATTCTAGTGCACACCAGCATTACTAGCCACACAAAGGCTCTGTGTCTATGATTACACGGCGAGCACCATTTACATGGTGTTAATCAGATCGGACTCGCAGTTACCCAATTGGTTATTCAAAGGTTACTACCAACCACGGACGAAACTCACTGCACTTTCTGGCAGCGCGGCGGGGCACGAGTAAGATCCAGAATTGAGAGGCGCGAAAAGATGGCCTAGCGATTAAGATAGCTTCCTGCGACAACAGACAACAAGGTCCAATTAACCTGCTATTTTCTCTCTCTAAAGCATTTACTACCCCTATACGATTCCTTTAGGTTTTCACAGTCTGTGCATGTTTGAAAGTAGACTACAGTATGGAATACAGCAAACGGCAGTTAGCACCGCAGAATGGCAGTAAAACAGTTCTGGAGCAGTGCTGAAACCAATCACATGGCTGATAAAATAAAGAATTGAGTATTCCTCGTTATCTACATTACTTATGTTCATATTTGCTAAAGGGACTTACATTTTACGCTACATTTACATCATACTTTACTCTGTATGTTTGTTGGCTGGTTGGAAAGCAGAAATCCCATTACTGAGTCATATAGACCCACAGTTTTGACATTATCACTTGACTGAAGTGCATGTAAAGCAGTGAAAGGACTACTAAGGAATCTGTTTTACTGCAGTTATCGGAATATTAAGCACAGGTAAACACACTCAATGCACAATTTTAGATTTTTGCTCAGATCCGATATTGACAAAACGTTTGTGTAAGTGGCTTAAATCTTCAGTCCACCTTCATTCTGACATGGGGGGACACAGAATGACACAGGGACTAATCAATAACGTTGTGTGAATGCAGCATGTGCATCATGAACAAACAAACTAACCAGGAGAACAAGCCTTCATAGCCAAGGTGATTTCCTCTTAACTGTTCAGGATTACAGGAGGACGAAAGCGGAATCAGCGTTTACACCCACAGGCCAACTAGGTTCGGTTCTTACCTACTTCTACCTGGCCTCTATCTACTAAACGTCTATCTGGCTGTTCTCATTCAGGTCCCATGACTTCGATATGTATGGGATTGAGGACTAGTGCCTTAGGCCAATTTGTATGAGTGTCACATTAAGGCTAGATCTGGACACTTCTGCCAGAGTCAGTGTGAAAATAGCTTAGTGCAGACACAAGGCTCCATGATATTCATAGAAAAGCATTATTGACCAGGGAATGGACACTCGGAGCCGGTGACATTGCAATAAGGCACTATGCCCAGATACAAGAATCGACTAGAGGCGTATGAATTGACAATGCCAGGGCTGAGCTGAGAGACAGTGGACATACATTCTGAGAGATGGGATGAATTGAAGTGGCATGTTGAACGAATCATCAAACATCACTTTCTGACTCTACTAAGACTAGTCAGCAGCAAAGTGGGAGCAAACTACGAATATGCCCATTTCAGAAGAAACGTGGATGAGCAGGTTATCTACAAAATCCTGGGCATTGTCAGTAATGCTACGATATAAGTCCTGCTTGGTTGTGCAGGACATGCACGTTTACGTGTAACAGATAGGATGTTATAGGGTATGAGCAGCTGGTGTTGCCAGGTAGTGCACTATGCTGTATAGATGTCTGTGTATTGTGCTCTCTAGTATCAGCATAGCCCATTGTTAGGGTAGTGTCTGAGCTCATTGCGAGGTCGTAGTCTCTAACCTTCCTGAACTAGCTGGAAACAGTATCAATGGAACACTAACCCTGAGGCATTGCTAAATGAAGAATGGAAATGTAATTGAATTGAATCCTTATGATGATATCAGGGTGAATGTGAGTACAGAGCGTATTACACCATAAGGTCATTCTCTGAGCTCTCAAAGCCCAACACGGACAAGCAACCACAACTGTCAGCCCATCCTCCATCCTTACGTTCAAAACGTAAGATAAGGTTCTTTGACTTGGTCTCCAGGCCTGTCCCTAGGTTCAGGCCTTGCTCTATGGGGCGCAGTATTTTTGTGTGCTGCCCCCACACTCTGGAACTCCCTACCTATCTATAGACCTTCCCTCTCTTTCCGTATCAGAACTCAGTTAAAAATTATCTTTCTCTTAAAACAGTCATCTTCATGCTAATTTGCGTGTGTATCGTCTATTTGTGTGTTTGTTTTTGTTGTTTGTAGTAAAGGTACGGTGTTTGTGAACGGCGCATAGAATGTGTAACCATTAATATTATATATAAATATTATCTACATACTTTACAGCAGCCCGAAACAGTATTAGTCCACAGTGAAAGAACTGCCCAGAAATGCAGCGATACACGAGAATTAAGAGAAATAAAGACTATAAGGCTAGATTCAGTGACGTTTTGCGAAAGCTGCCTTAGATATTGTGAGACGAAGAGATAATACTAGTGTGGAAAAGGCGGCATGAGGAAAAGCCGGGATTTTGTCACCCCCGCATTCGGCTGCCTTTTTGATGCTTCATCCATATCTTTTTTTTCTTTTTATCTCTTTATTACAATATCACACACCCTCTCATACTATTACCTTCATCTCCTAACCAATAATTTAAATTCTATCATCTCCCATCACCCCACCAAATTCCTTCCCTTTTCACTTGCAATTCTTAAAAAAAAAATATAATTATTCATACATCAACAAATTTCTCTTTCTTTCCTCACCTATCTCCCCCTCTCTAACTCTTCACTCAACCATACATCAATTCCCCCCTTACATTCAACTCCTCCCTCTTCCTTCCCCTCTTTCCTCCTCTCCCCCTTTCTCCCCCCCTCCCCCCCCTCCTTC